>CAMPDV010006365.1:0-18089 GCA_946699065.1 Loxodes magnus | reverse complement strand
GTTTTGAAGTGAGAATACGAAATTTTAATACCAGAGTGAGTTAACAATGTATGAAAAATAGTTGAGTAATTTTTAAAGTAAAAAAAACATTGTTTTTGATATGTTTTGAAGTGAGAATACGAAATTTTAATACCAGAGTGAGTTAACAATGTATGAAAAATAGTTGAGTAATTTTTTAAAGTAAAAAAAAACATTGTTTTTGATATGTTTTGAAGTGAGAATACGAAATTTTAATACCAGAGTGAGTTAACAATGTATGAAAAATAGTTGAGTAATTTTTAAAGTAAAAAAAAACATTGTTTTTGATATGTTATGAGTGAGAATACGAAAATTTAATACCAGAGTGAGTTAACAATGTATGAAAAATAGTTGAGTAATTTTTAAAGTAAAAAAAAACATTGTTTTTGATATGTTTTGAAGTGAGAAATTAAAATTTTAATACCAGAGTGAGTTAACAATGTATGAAAAATAGTTGAGTAATTTTTAAAGTAAAAAAAAGCATTGTTTTTGATATGTTTTGAAGTGAGAATTCGAAATTTTAATACCAGAGTGAGTTAACAATGTATGAAAAATAGTTGAGTAATTTTTAAAGTAAAAAAAAACATTGTTTTTGATATGTTTTGAAGTGAGAATACGAAATTTTAATACCAGAGTGAGTTAACAATGTATGAAAAATAGTTGAGTAATTTTTAAAGTAAAAAAAACATTGTTTTTGATATGTTTTGAAGTGAGAAATTAAAATTTTAATACCAGAGTGAGTTAACAATGTATGAAAAATAGTTGAGTAATTTTTAAAGTAAAAAAAAACATTGTTTTTGATATGTTTTGAAGTGAGAAATTAAAATTTTAATACCAGAGTGAGTTAACAATGTATGAAAAATAGTTGAGTAATTTTTAAAGTAAAAAAAAGCATTGTTTTTGATATGTTTTGAAGTGAGAATTCGAAATTTTAATACCAGAGTGAGTTAACAATGTATGAAAAATAGTTGAGTAATTTTTAAAGTAAAAAAAAAACATTGTTTTTGATATGTTTTGAAGTGAGAAATTAAAATTTTAATACCAGAGTGAGTTAACAATGTATGAAAAATAGTTGAGTAATTTTTAAAGTAAAAAAAAACATTGTTTTTGATATGTTTTGAAGTGAGAATACGAAATTTTAATACCAGAGTGAGTTAACAATGTATGAAAAATAGTTGAGTAATTTTTAAAGTAAAAAAAACATTGTTTTTGATATGTTTTGAAGTGAGAATACGAAATTTTAATACCAGAGTGAGTTAACAATGTATGAAAAATAGTTGAGTAATTTTTAAAGTAAAAAAAAACATTGTTTTTGATATGTTTTGAAGTGAGAATACGAAATTTTAATACCAGAGTGAGTTAACAATGTATGAAAAATAGTTGAGTAATTTTTAAAGTAAAAAAAAACATTGTTTTTGATATGTTATGAGTGAGAATACGAAAATTTAATACCAGAGTGAGTTAACAATGTATGAAAAATAGTTGAGTAATTTTTAAAGTAAAAAAAAACATTGTTTTTGATATGTTTTGAAGTGAGAAATTAAAATTTTAATACCAGAGTGAGTTAACAATGTATGAAAAATAGTTGAGTAATTTTTAAAGTAAAAAAAAGCATTGTTTTTGATATGTTTTGAAGTGAGAAATTAAAATTTTAATACCAGAGTGAGTTAACAATGTATGAAAAATAGTTGAGTAATTTTTAAAGTAAAAAAAAACATTGTTTTTGATATGTTTTGAAGTGAGAATACGAAATTTTAATACCAGAGTGAGTTAACAATGTATGAAAAATAGTTGAGTAATTTTTAAAGTAAAAAAAACATTGTTTTTGATATGTTTTGAAGTGAGAATACGAAATTTTAATACCAGAGTGAGTTAACAATGTATGAAAAATAGTTGAGTAATTTTTAAAGTAAAAAAAAACATTGTTTTTGATATGTTTTGAAGTGAGAATACGAAATTTTAATACCAGAGTGAGTTAACAATGTATGAAAAATAGTTGAGTAATTTTTAAAGTAAAAAAAACATTGTTTTTGATATGTTTTGAAGTGAGAATACGAAATTTTAATACCAGAGTGAGTTAACAATGTATGAAAAATAGTTGAGTAATTTTTAAAGTAAAAAAAAACATTGTTTTTGATATGTTTTGAAGTGAGAAATTAAAATTTTAATACCAGAGTGAGTTAACAATGTATGAAAAATAGTTGAGTAATTTTTAAAGTAAAAAAAAACATTGTTTTTGATATGTTTTGAAGTGAGAAATTAAAATTTTGATACCAGAGTGAGTTAACAATGTATGAAAAATAGTTGAGTAATTTTTAAAGTAAAAAAAACATTGTTTTTGATATGTTTTGAAGTGAGAAATTAAAATTTTAATACCAGAGTGAGTTAACAATGTATGAAAAATAGTTGTGTAATTTTTAAAGTAAAAAAAAACATTGTTTTTGATATGTTTTGAAGTGAGAAATTAAAATTTTAATACCAGAGTGAGTTAACAATGTATGAAAAATAGTTGAGTAATTTTTAAAGTAAAAAAAACATTGTTTTTGATATGTTTTGAAGTGAGAATACGAAATTTTAATACCAGAGTGAGTTAACAATGTATGAAAAATAGTTGAGTAATTTTTAAAGTAAAAAAAAAGCATTGTTTTTGATATGTTTTGAAGTGAGAATACGAAATTTTAATACCAGAGTGAGTTAACAATGTATGAAAAATAGTTGAGTAATTTTTAAAGTAAAAAAAAACATTGTTTTTGATATGTTTTGAAGTGAGAATACGAAATTTTAATACCAGAGTGAGTTAACAATGTATGAAAAATAGTTGAGTAATTTTTAAAGTAAAAAAAACATTGTTTTTGATATGTTTTGAAGTGAGAATACGAAATTTTAATACCAGAGTGAGTTAACAATGTATGAAAAATAGTTGAGTAATTTTTAAAGTAAAAAAAAACATTGTTTTTGATATGTTTTGAAGTGAGAAATTAAAATTTTAATACCAGAGTGAGTTAACAATGTATGAAAAATAGTTGAGTAATTTTTAAAGTAAAAAAAAGCATTGTTTTTGATATGTTTTGAAGTGAGAATTCGAAATTTTAATACCAGAGTGAGTTAACAATGTATGAAAAATAGTTGAGTAATTTTTAAAGTAAAAAAAAAACATTGTTTTTGATATGTTTTGAAGTGAGAAATTAAAATTTTGATACCAGAGTGAGTTAACAATGTATGAAAAATAGTTGAGTAATTTTTAAAGTAAAAAAAACATTGTTTTTGATATGTTTTGAAGTGAGAATACGAAATTTTAATACCAGAGTGAGTTAACAATGTATGAAAAATAGTTGAGTAATTTTTAAAGTAAAAAAAACATTGTTTTTGATATGTTTTGAAGTGAGAAATTAAAATTTTAATACCAGAGTGAGTTAACAATGTATGAAAAATAGTTGAGTAATTTTTAAAGTAAAAAAAAGCATTGTTTTTGATATGTTTTGAAGTGAGAATACGAAATTTTAATACCAGAGTGAGTTAACAATGTATGAAAAATAGTTGAGTAATTTTTAAAGTAAAAAAAAACATTGTTTTTGATATGTTTTGAAGTGAGAATACGAAATTTTAATACCAGAGTGAGTTAACAATGTATGAAAAATAGTTGAGTAATTTTTAAAGTAAAAAAAACATTGTTTTTGATATGTTTTGAAGTGAGAAATTAAAATTTTAATACCAGAGTGAGTTAACAATGTATGAAAAATAGTTGAGTAATTTTTAAAGTAAAAAAAAACATTGTTTTTGATATGTTTTGAAGTGAGAATACGAAATTTTGATACCAGAGTGAGTTAACAATGTATGAAAAATAGTTGAGTAATTTTTAAAGTAAAAAAAAAACATTGTTTTTGATATGTTTTGAAGTGAGAATACGAAATTTTAATACCAGAGTGAGTTAACAATGTATGAAAAATAGTTGAGTAATTTTTAAAGTAAAAAAAAAGCATTGTTTTTGATATGTTTTGAAGTGAGAATACGAAATTTTAATACCAGAGTGAGTTAACAATGTATGAAAAATAGTTGAGTAATTTTTAAAGTAAAAAAAACATTGTTTTTGATATGTTTTGAAGTGAGAATACGAAATTTTAATACCCAGAGTGAGTTAACAATGTATGAAAAATAGTTGAGTAATTTTTAAAGTAAAAAAAAACATTGTTTTTGATATGTTTTGAAGTGAGAATACGAAATTTTAATACCAGAGTGAGTTAACAATGTATGAAAAATAGTTGAGTAATTTTTAAAGTAAAAAAAAACATTGTTTTTGATATGTTTTGAAGTGAGAAATTAAAATTTTAATACCAGAGTGAGTTAACAATGTATGAAAAATAGTTGAGTAATTTTTAAAGTAAAAAAAAGCATTGTTTTTGATATGTTTTGAAGTGAGAATTCGAAATTTTAATACCAGAGTGAGTTAACAATGTATGAAAAATAGTTGAGTAATTTTTAAAGTAAAAAAAAAACATTGTTTTTGATATGTTTTGAAGTGAGAAATTAAAATTTTGATACCAGAGTGAGTTAACAATGTATGAAAAATAGTTGAGTAATTTTTAAAGTAAAAAAAACATTGTTTTTGATATGTTTTGAAGTGAGAATACGAAATTTTAATACCAGAGTGAGTTAACAATGTATGAAAAATAGTTGAGTAATTTTTAAAGTAAAAAAAAACATTGTTTTTGATATGTTTTGAAGTGAGAAATTAAAATTTTAATACCAGAGTGAGTTAACAATGTATGAAAAATAGTTGAGTAATTTTTAAAGTAAAAAAAAGCATTGTTTTTGATATGTTTTGAAGTGAGAATACGAAATTTTAATACCAGAGTGAGTTAACAATGTATGAAAAATAGTTGAGTAATTTTTAAAGTAAAAAAAAGCATTGTTTTTTGATATGTTTTGAAGTGAGAATACGAAATTTTAATACCAGAGTGAGTTAACAATGTATGAAAAATAGTTGAGTAATTTTTAAAGTAAAAAAAAAACATTGTTTTTGATATGTTTTGAAGTGAGAAATTAAAATTTTGATACCAGAGTGAGTTAACAATGTATGAAAAATAGTTGAGTAATTTTTAAAGTAAAAAAAACATTGTTTTTGATATGTTTTGAAGTGAGAAATTAAAATTTTAATACCAGAGTGAGTTAACAATGTATGAAAAATAGTTGAGTAATTTTTAAAGTAAAAAAAACATTGTTTTTGATATGTTTTGAAGTGAGAATACGAAATTTTAATACCAGAGTGAGTTAACAATGTATGAAAAATAGTTGAGTAATTTTTAAAGTAAAAAAAAACATTGTTTTTGATATGTTTTGAAGTGAGAATACGAAATTTTAATACCAGAGTGAGTTAACAATGTATGAAAAATAGTTGAGTAATTTTTAAAGTAAAAAAAAAACATTGTTTTTGATATGTTTTGAAGTGAGAATACGAAATTTTAATACCAGAGTGAGTTAACAATGTATGAAAAATAGTTGAGTAATTTTTAAAGTAAAAAAAACATTGTTTTTGATATGTTTTGAAGTGAGAAATTAAAATTTTAATACCAGAGTGAGTTAACAATGTATGAAAAATAGTTGAGTAATTTTTAAAGTAAAAAAAAGCATTGTTTTTGATATGTTTTGAAGTGAGAATACGAAATTTTAATACCAGAGTGAGTTAACAATGTATGAAAAATAGTTGAGTAATTTTTAAAGTAAAAAAAAGCATTGTTTTTGATATGTTTTGAAGTGAGAATACGAAATTTTAATACCAGAGTGAGTTAACAATGTATGAAAAATAGTTGAGTAATTTTTAAAGTAAAAAAAAGCATTGTTTTTGATATGTTTTGAAGTGAGAATACGAAATTTTAATACCAGAGTGAGTTAACAATGTATGAAAAATAGTTGAGTAATTTTTAAAGTAAAAAAAAACATTGTTTTTGATATGTTTTGAAGTGAGAAATTAAAATTTTGATACCAGAGTGAGTTAACAATGTATGAAAAATAGTTGAGTAATTTTTAAAGTAAAAAAAAAACATTGTTTTTGATATGTTTTGAAGTGAGAAATTAAAATTTTAATACCAGAGTGAGTTAACAATGTATGAAAAATAGTTGAGTAATTTTTAAAGTAAAAAAAAGCATTGTTTTTGATATGTTTTGAAGTGAGAAATTAAAATTTTAATACCAGAGTGAGTTAACAATGTATGAAAAATAGTTGAGTAATTTTTAAAGTAAAAAAAACATTGTTTTTGATATGTTTTGAAGTGAGAATACGAAATTTTAATACCAGAGTGAGTTAACAATGTATGAAAAATAGTTGAGTAATTTTTAAAGTAAAAAAAAAACATTGTTTTTGATATGTTTTGAAGTGAGAAATTAAAATTTTAATACCAGAGTGAGTTAACAATGTATGAAAAATAGTTGAGTAATTTTTAAAGTAAAAAAAAGCATTGTTTTTGATATGTTTTGAAGTGAGAATTCGAAATTTTAATACCAGAGTGAGTTAACAATGTATGAAAAATAGTTGAGTAATTTTTAAAGTAAAAAAAAACATTGTTTTTGATATGTTTTGAAGTGAGAAATTAAAATTTTAATACCAGAGTGAGTTAACAATGTATGAAAAATAGTTGAGTAATTTTTAAAGTAAAAAAAACATTGTTTTTGATATGTTTTGAAGTGAGAATACGAAATTTTGATACCAGAGTGAGTTAACAATGTATGAAAAATAGTTGAGTAATTTTTAAAGTAAAAAAAACATTGTTTTTGATATGTTTTGAAGTGAGAAATTAAAATTTTAATACCAGAGTGAGTTAACAATGTATGAAAAATAGTTGAGTAATTTTTAAAGTAAAAAAAACATTGTTTTTGATATGTTTTGAAGTGAGAATACGAAATTTTAATACCAGAGTGAGTTAACAATGTATGAAAAATAGTTGAGTAATTTTTAAAGTAAAAAAAAACATTGTTTTTGATATGTTTTGAAGTGAGAATACGAAATTTTAATACCAGAGTGAGTTAACAATGTATGAAAAATAGTTGAGTAATTTTTAAAGTAAAAAAAAACATTGTTTTTGATATGTTTTGAAGTGAGAATACGAAATTTTAATACCAGAGTGAGTTAACAATGTATGAAAAATAGTTGAGTAATTTTTAAAGTAAAAAAAAACATTGTTTTTGATATGTTTTGAAGTGAGAATACGAAATTTTAATACCAGAGTGAGTTAACAATGTATGAAAAATAGTTGAGTAATTTTTAAAGTAAAAAAAAAGCATTGTTTTTGATATGTTTTGAAGTGAGAATACGAAATTTTAATACCAGAGTGAGTTAACAATGTATGAAAAATAGTTGAGTAATTTTTAAAGTAAAAAAAAACATTGTTTTTGATATGTTTTGAAGTGAGAAATTAAAATTTTGATACCAGAGTGAGTTAACAATGTATGAAAAATAGTTGAGTAATTTTTAAAGTAAAAAAAACATTGTTTTTGATATGTTTTGAAGTGAGAAATTAAAATTTTAATACCAGAGTGAGTTAACAATGTATGAAAAATAGTTGAGTAATTTTTAAAGTAAAAAAAACATTGTTTTTGATATGTTTTGAAGTGAGAATACGAAATTTTAATACCAGAGTGAGTTAACAATGTATGAAAAATAGTTGAGTAATTTTTAAAGTAAAAAAAAACATTGTTTTTGATATGTTTTGAAGTGAGAAATTAAAATTTTAATACCAGAGTGAGTTAACAATGTATGAAAAATAGTTGAGTAATTTTTAAAGTAAAAAAAAGCATTGTTTTTGATATGTTTTGAAGTGAGAATACGAAAATTTAATACCAGAGTGAGTTAACAATGTATGAAAAATAGTTGAGTAATTTTTAAAGTAAAAAAAAACATTGTTTTTGATATGTTTTGAAGTGAGAATACGAAATTTTAATACCAGAGTGAGTTAACAATGTATGAAAAATAGTTGAGTAATTTTTAAAGTAAAAAAAAACATTGTTTTTGATATGTTTTGAAGTGAGAATACGAAATTTTAATACCAGAGTGAGTTAACAATGTATGAAAAATAGTTGAGTAATTTTTAAAGTAAAAAAAAACATTGTTTTTGATATGTTTTGAAGTGAGAAATTAAAATTTTGATACCAGAGTGAGTTAACAATGTATGAAAAATAGTTGAGTAATTTTTAAAGTAAAAAAAAACATTGTTTTTGATATGTTTTGAAGTGAGAATACGAAATTTTAATACCAGAGTGAGTTAACAATGTATGAAAAATAGTTGAGTAATTTTTAAAGTAAAAAAAAGCATTGTTTTTGATATGTTTTGAAGTGAGAAATTAAAATTTTAATACCAGAGTGAGTTAACAATGTATGAAAAATAGTTGAGTAATTTTTAAAGTAAAAAAAAGCATTGTTTTTGATATGTTTTGAAGTGAGAATACGAAATTTTAATACCAGAGTGAGTTAACAATGTATGAAAAATAGTTGAGTAATTTTTAAAGTAAAAAAAAACATTGTTTTTGATATGTTTTGAAGTGAGAAATTAAAATTTTAATACCAGAGTGAGTTAACAATGTATGAAAAATAGTTGAGTAATTTTTAAAGTAAAAAAAACATTGTTTTTGATATGTTTTGAAGTGAGAATACGAAATTTTAATACCAGAGTGAGTTAACAATGTATGAAAAATAGTTGAGTAATTTTTAAAGTAAAAAAAAACATTGTTTTTGATATGTTTTGAAGTGAGAAATTAAAATTTTAATACCAGAGTGAGTTAACAATGTATGAAAAATAGTTGAGTAATTTTTAAAGTAAAAAAAAAACATTGTTTTTGATATGTTTTGAAGTGAGAATACGAAATTTTAATACCAGAGTGAGTTAACAATGTATGAAAAATAGTTGAGTAATTTTTAAAGTAAAAAAAAACATTGTTTTTGATATGTTTTGAAGTGAGAAATACGAAATTTTAATACCAGAGTGAGTTAACAATGTATGAAAAATAGTTGAGTAATTTTTAAAGTAAAAAAAAACATTGTTTTTGATATGTTTTGAAGTGAGAATACGAAATTTTAATACCAGAGTGAGTTAACAATGTATGAAAAATAGTTGAGTAATTTTTAAAGTAAAAAAAAACATTGTTTTTGATATGTTTTGAAGTGAGAAATTAAAATTTTGATACCAGAGTGAGTTAACAATGTATGAAAAATAGTTGAGTAATTTTTAAAGTAAAAAAAACATTGTTTTTGATATGTTTTGAAGTGAGAAATTAAAATTTTAATACCAGAGTGAGTTAACAATGTATGAAAAATAGTTGAGTAATTTTTAAAGTAAAAAAAACATTGTTTTTGATATGTTTTGAAGTGAGAATACGAAATTTTAATACCAGAGTGAGTTAACAATGTATGAAAAATAGTTGAGTAATTTTTAAAGTAAAAAAAAACATTGTTTTTGATATGTTTTGAAGTGAGAAATTAAAATTTTAATACCAGAGTGAGTTAACAATGTATGAAAAATAGTTGAGTAATTTTTAAAGTAAAAAAAAACATTGTTTTTGATATGTTTTGAAGTGAGAATACGAAATTTTAATACCAGAGTGAGTTAACAATGTATGAAAAATAGTTGAGTAATTTTTAAAGTAAAAAAAACATTGTTTTTGATATGTTTTGAAGTGAGAAATTAAAATTTTAATACCAGAGTGAGTTAACAATGTATGAAAAATAGTTGAGTAATTTTTAAAGTAAAAAAAAAACATTGTTTTTGATATGTTTTGAAGTGAGAATACGAAAATTTAATACCAGAGTGAGTTAACAATGTATGAAAAATAGTTGAGTAATTTTTAAAGTAAAAAAAAACATTGTTTTTGATATGTTATGAGTGAGAATACGAAAATTTAATACCAGAGTGAGTTAACAATGTATGAAAAATAGTTGAGTAATTTTTAAAGTAAAAAAAAACATTGTTTTTGATATGTTTTGAAGTGAGAATACGAAATTTTAATACCAGAGTGAGTTAACAATGTATGAAAAATAGTTGAGTAATTTTTAAAGTAAAAAAAAACATTGTTTTTGATATGTTTTGAAGTGAGAATACGAAATTTTAATACCAGAGTGAGTTAACAATGTATGAAAAATAGTTGAGTAATTTTTAAAGTAAAAAAAACATTGTTTTTGATATGTTTTGAAGTGAGAAATTAAAATTTTAATACCAGAGTGAGTTAACAATGTATGAAAAATAGTTGAGTAATTTTTAAAGTAAAAAAAAACATTGTTTTTGATATGTTTTGAAGTGAGAAATTAAAATTTTAATACCAGAGTGAGTTAACAATGTATGAAAAATAGTTGAGTAATTTTTAAAGTAAAAAAAAGCATTGTTTTTGATATGTTTTGAAGTGAGAAATTAAAATTTTAATACCAGAGTGAGTTAACAATGTATGAAAAATAGTTGAGTAATTTTTAAAGTAAAAAAAAGCATTGTTTTTGATATGTTTTGAAGTGAGAATACGAAATTTTAATACCAGAGTGAGTTAACAATGTATGAAAAATAGTTGAGTAATTTTTAAAGTAAAAAAAAACATTGTTTTTGATATGTTTTGAAGTGAGAATACGAAATTTTAATACCAGAGTGAGTTAACAATGTATGAAAAATAGTTGAGTAATTTTTAAAGTAAAAAAAACATTGTTTTTGATATGTTTTGAAGTGAGAAATTAAAATTTTGATACCAGAGTGAGTTAACAATGTATGAAAAATAGTTGAGTAATTTTTAAAGTAAAAAAAAACATTGTTTTTGATATGTTTTGAAGTGAGAATACGAAATTTTAATACCAGAGTGAGTTAACAATGTATGAAAAATAGTTGAGTAATTTTTAAAGTAAAAAAAAACATTGTTTTTGATATGTTTTGAAGTGAGAAATTAAAATTTTAATACCAGAGTGAGTTAACAATGTATGAAAAATAGTTGAGTAATTTTTAAAGTAAAAAAAAGCATTGTTTTTGATATGTTTTGAAGTGAGAATACGAAATTTTAATACCAGAGTGAGTTAACAATGTATGAAAAATAGTTGAGTAATTTTTAAAGTAAAAAAAAACATTGTTTTTGATATGTTTTGAAGTGAGAAATTAAAATTTTGATACCAGAGTGAGTTAACAATGTATGAAAAATAGTTGAGTAATTTTTAAAGTAAAAAAAAACATTGTTTTTGATATGTTTTGAAGTGAGAAATTAAAATTTTAATACCAGAGTGAGTTAACAATGTATGAAAAATAGTTGAGTAATTTTTAAAGTAAAAAAAACATTGTTTTTGATATGTTTTGAAGTGAGAATACGAAATTTTAATACCAGAGTGAGTTAACAATGTATGAAAAATAGTTGAGTAATTTTTAAAGTAAAAAAAAACATTGTTTTTGATATGTTTTGAAGTGAGAAATTAAAATTTTAATACCAGAGTGAGTTAACAATGTATGAAAAATAGTTGAGTAATTTTTAAAGTAAAAAAAAACATTGTTTTTGATATGTTTTGAAGTGAGAATACGAAATTTTAATACCAGAGTGAGTTAACAATGTATGAAAAATAGTTGAGTAATTTTTAAAGTAAAAAAAACATTGTTTTTGATATGTTTTGAAGTGAGAAATTAAAATTTTAATACCAGAGTGAGTTAACAATGTATGAAAAATAGTTGAGTAATTTTTAAAGTAAAAAAAAACATTGTTTTTATATGTTTTGAAGTGAGAATACGAAATTTTAATACCAGAGTGAGTTAACAATGTATGAAAAATAGTTGAGTAATTTTTAAAGTAAAAAAAAACATTGTTTTTGATATGTTATGAGTGAGAATACGAAAATTTAATACCAGAGTGAGTTAACAATGTATGAAAAATAGTTGTGTAATTTTTAAAGTAAAAAAAAACATTGTTTTATAGATGTTTTGGAGTGAGAATACGAAATTTTAATACCAGAGTGAGTTAACAATGTATGAAAAATAGTTGAGTAATTTTTAAAGTAAAAAAAAGCATTGTTTTTGATATGTTTTGAAGTGAGAATACGAAATTTTAATACCAGAGTGAGTTAACAATGTATGAAAAATAGTTGAGTAATTTTTAAAGTAAAAAAAAACATTGTTTTTGATATGTTTTGAAGTGAGAATACGAAATTTTAATACCAGAGTGAGTTAACAATGTATGAAAAATAGTTGAGTAATTTTTAAAGTAAAAAAAAGCATTGTTTTTGATATGTTTTGAAGTGAGAATACGAAATTTTAATACCAGAGTGAGTTAACAATGTATGAAAAATAGTTGAGTAATTTTTAAAGTAAAAAAAAACATTGTTTTTGATATGTTTTGAAGTGAGAATACGAAATTTTAATACCAGAGTGAGTTAACAATGTATGAAAAATAGTTGAGTAATTTTTAAAGTAAAAAAAAACATTGTTTTTGATATGTTTTGAAGTGAGAAATTAAAATTTTGATACCAGAGTGAGTTAACAATGTATGAAAAATAGTTGAGTAATTTTTAAAGTAAAAAAAACATTGTTTTTGATATGTTTTGAAGTGAGAAATTAAAATTTTAATACCAGAGTGAGTTAACAATGTATGAAAAATAGTTGAGTAATTTTTAAAGTAAAAAAAACATTGTTTTTGATATGTTTTGAAGTGAGAATACGAAATTTTAATACCAGAGTGAGTTAACAATGTATGAAAAATAGTTGAGTAATTTTTAAAGTAAAAAAAAACATTGTTTTTGATATGTTTTGAAGTGAGAATACGAAATTTTAATACCAGAGTGAGTTAACAATGTATGAAAAATAGTTGAGTAATTTTTAAAGTAAAAAAAAACATTGTTTTTGATATGTTTTGAAGTGAGAATACGAAATTTTAATACCAGAGTGAGTTAACAATGTATGAAAAATAGTTGAGTAATTTTTAAAGTAAAAAAAACATTGTTTTTGATATGTTTTGAAGTGAGAAATTAAAATTTTAATACCAGAGTGAGTTAACAATGTATGAAAAATAGTTGAGTAATTTTTAAAGTAAAAAAAAACATTGTTTTTGATATGTTTTGAAGTGAGAATACGAAATTTTAATACCAGAGTGAGTTAACAATGTATGAAAAATAGTTGAGTAATTTTTAAAGTAAAAAAAAACATTGTTTTTGATATGTTATGAGTGAGAATACGAAAATTTAATACCAGAGTGAGTTAACAATGTATGAAAAATAGTTGAGTAATTTTTAAAGTAAAAAAAAACATTGTTTTTGATATGTTTTGAAGTGAGAAATTAAAATTTTAATACCAGAGTGAGTTAACAATGTATGAAAAATAGTTGAGTAATTTTTAAAGTAAAAAAAAGCATTGTTTTTGATATGTTTTGAAGTGAGAATTCGAAATTTTAATACCAGAGTGAGTTAACAATGTATGAAAAATAGTTGAGTAATTTTTAAAGTAAAAAAAAACATTGTTTTTGATATGTTTTGAAGTGAGAATACGAAATTTTAATACCAGAGTGAGTTAACAATGTATGAAAAATAGTTGAGTAATTTTTAAAGTAAAAAAAACATTGTTTTTGATATGTTTTGAAGTGAGAATACGAAATTTTAATACCAGAGTGAGTTAACAATGTATGAAAAATAGTTGAGTAATTTTTAAAGTAAAAAAAAACATTGTTTTTGATATGTTTTGAAGTGAGAAATTAAAATTTTGATACCAGAGTGAGTTAACAATGTATGAAAAATAGTTGAGTAATTTTTAAAGTAAAAAAAACATTGTTTTTGATATGTTTTGAAGTGAGAAATTAAAATTTTAATACCAGAGTGAGTTAACAATGTATGAAAAATAGTTGAGTAATTTTTAAAGTAAAAAAAACATTGTTTTTGATATGTTTTGAAGTGAGAATACGAAATTTTAATACCAGAGTGAGTTAACAATGTATGAAAAATAGTTGAGTAATTTTTAAAGTAAAAAAAAACATTGTTTTTGATATGTTTTGAAGTGAGAATACGAAATTTTAATACCAGAGTGAGTTAACAATGTATGAAAAATAGTTGAGTAATTTTTAAAGTAAAAAAAAAACATTGTTTTTGATATGTTTTGAAGTGAGAATACGAAATTTTAATACCAGAGTGAGTTAACAATGTATGAAAAATAGTTGAGTAATTTTTAAAGTAAAAAAAACATTGTTTTTGATATGTTTTGAAGTGAGAAATTAAAATTTTAATACCAGAGTGAGTTAACAATGTATGAAAAATAGTTGAGTAATTTTTAAAGTAAAAAAAAACATTGTTTTTGATATGTTATGAGTGAGAAATTAAAATTTTAATACCAGAGTGAGTTAACAATGTATGAAAAATAGTTGAGTAATTTTTAAAGTAAAAAAAAACATTGTTTTTGATATGTTTTGAAGTGAGAAATTAAAATTTTAATACCAGAGTGAGTTAACAATGTATGAAAAATAGTTGAGTAATTTTTAAAGTAAAAAAAAGCATTGTTTTTGATATGTTTTGAAGTGAGAATTCGAAATTTTAATACCAGAGTGAGTTAACAATGTATGAAAAATAGTTGAGTAATTTTTAAAGTAAAAAAAAACATTGTTTTTGATATGTTTTGAAGTGAGAATACGAAATTTTAATACCAGAGTGAGTTAACAATGTATGAAAAATAGTTGAGTAATTTTTAAAGTAAAAAAAACATTGTTTTTGATATGTTTTGAAGTGAGAATACGAAAATTTAATACCAGAGTGAGTTAACAATGTATGAAAAATAGTTGAGTAATTTTTAAAGTAAAAAAAAACATTGTTTTTGATATGTTTTGAAGTGAGAAATTAAAATTTTAATACCAGAGTGAGTTAACAATGTATGAAAAATAGTTGAGTAATTTTTAAAGTAAAAAAAACATTGTTTTTGATATGTTTTGAAGTGAGAATTCGAAATTTTAATACCAGAGTGAGTTAACAATGTATGAAAAATAGTTGTGTAATTTTTAAAGTAAAAAAAAACATTGTTTTTGATATGTTTTGAAGTGAGAAATTAAAATTTTAATACCAGAGTGAGTTAACAATGTATGAAAAATAGTTGTGTAATTTTTAAAGTAAAAAAAAACATTGTTTTTGATATGTTTTGGAGTGAGAATACGAAATTTTAATACCAGAGTGAGTTAACAATGTATGAAAAATAGTTGTGTAATTTTTAAAGTAAAAAAAAACATTGTTTTTGATATGTTTTGGAGTGAGAATACGAAATTTTAATACCAGAGTGAGTTAACAATGTATGAAAAATAGTTGTGTAATTTTTAAAGTAAAAAAAAACATTGTTTTTGATATGTTTTGGAGTGAGAATACGAAATTTTAATACCAGAGTGAGTTAACAATGTATGAAAAATAGTTGAGTAATTTTTAAAGTAAAAAAAAACATTGTTTTTGATATGTTTTGAAGTGAGAATACGAAATTTTAATACCAGAGTGAGTTAACAATGTATGAAAAATAGTTGAGTAATTTTTAAAGTAAAAAAAACATTGTTTTTGATATGTTTTGAAGTGAGAAATTAAAATTTTAATACCAGAGTGAGTTAACAATGTATGAAAAATAGTTGAGTAATTTTTAAAGTAAAAAAAACATTGTTTTTGATATGTTTTGAAGTGAGAATACGAAATTTTAATACCAGAGTGAGTTAACAATGTATGAAAAATAGTTGAGTAATTTTTAAAGTAAAAAAAAACATTGTTTTTGATATGTTTTGAAGTGAGAATACGAAATTTTAATACCAGAGTGAGTTAACAATGTATGAAAAATAGTTGAGTAATTTTTAAAGTAAAAAAAAACATTGTTTTTGATATGTTTTGAAGTGAGAATACGAAATTTTAATACCAGAGTGAGTTAACAATGTATGAAAAATAGTTGAGTAATTTTTAAAGTAAAAAAAAACATTGTTTTTGATATGTTTTGAAGTGAGAAATTAAAATTTTAATACCAGAGTGAGTTAACAATGTATGAAAAATAGTTGAGTAATTTTTAAAGTAAAAAAAAACATTGTTTTTGATATGTTTTGAAGTGAGAATACGAAATTTTAATACCAGAGTGAGTTAACAATGTATGAAAAATAGTTGAGTAATTTTTAAAGTAAAAAAAAACATTGTTTTTGATATGTTATGAGTGAGAATACGAAAATTTAATACCAGAGTGAGTTAACAATGTATGAAAAATAGTTGAGTAATTTTTAAAGTAAAAAAAAACATTGTTTTTGATATGTTTTGAAGTGAGAAATTAAAATTTTAATACCAGAGTGAGTTAACAATGTATGAAAAATAGTTGAGTAATTTTTAAAGTAAAAAAAAGCATTGTTTTTGATATGTTTTGAAGTGAGAATTCGAAATTTTAATACCAGAGTGAGTTAACAATGTATGAAAAATAGTTGAGTAATTTTTAAAGTAAAAAAAAACATTGTTTTTGATATGTTTTGAAGTGAGAATACGAAATTTTAATACCAGAGTGAGTTAACAATGTATGAAAAATAGTTGAGTAATTTTTAAAGTAAAAAAAAACATTGTTTTTGATATGTTTTGAAGTGAGAATACGAAATTTTAATACCAGAGTGAGTTAACAATGTATGAAAAATAGTTGAGTAATTTTTAAAGTAAAAAAAAACATTGTTTTTGATATGTTTTGAAGTGAGAAATTAAAATTTTGATACCAGAGTGAGTTAACAATGTATGAAAAATAGTTGAGTAATTTTTAAAGTAAAAAAAACATTGTTTTTGATATGTTTTGAAGTGAGAAATTAAAATTTTAATACCAGAGTGAGTTAACAATGTATGAAAAATAGTTGAGTAATTTTTAAAGTAAAAAAAACATTGTTTTTGATATGTTTTGAAGTGAGAATACGAAATTTTAATACCAGAGTGAGTTAACAATGTATGAAAAATAGTTGAGTAATTTTTAAAGTAAAAAAAAACATTGTTTTTGATATGTTTTGAAGTGAGAATACGAAATTTTAATACCAGAGTGAGTTAACAATGTATGAAAAATAGTTGAGTAATTTTTAAAGTAAAAAAAAACATTGTTTTTGATATGTTATGAGTGAGAATACGAAAATTTAATACCAGAGTGAGTTAACAATGTATGAAAAATAGTTGAGTAATTTTTAAAGTAAAAAAAAACATTGTTTTTGATATGTTTTGAAGTGAGAAATTAAAATTTTAATACCAGAGTGAGTTAACAATGTATGAAAAATAGTTGAGTAATTTTTAAAGTAAAAAAAAAGCATTGTTTTTGATATGTTTTGAAGTGAGAATTCGAAATTTTAATACCAGAGTGAGTTAACAATGTATGAAAAATAGTTGAGTAATTTTTAAAGTAAAAAAAAACATTGTTTTTGATATGTTTTGAAGTGAGAATACGAAATTTTAATACCAGAGTGAGTTAACAATGTATGAAAAATAGTTGAGTAATTTTTAAAGTAAAAAAAAACATTGTTTTTGATATGTTTTGAAGTGAGAATACGAAAATTTAATACCAGAGTGAGTTAACAATGTATGAAAAATAGTTGAGTAATTTTTAAAGTAAAAAAAAACATTGTTTTTGATATGTTTTGAAGTGAGAAATTAAAATTTTAATACCAGAGTGAGTTAACAATGTATGAAAAATAGTTGAGTAATTTTTAAAGTAAAAAAAAACATTGTTTTTGATATGTTTTGAAGTGAGAAATTAAAATTTTAATACCAGAGTGAGTTAACAATGTATGAAAAATAGTTGAGTAATTTTTAAAGTAAAAAAAACATTGTTTTTGATATGTTTTGAAGTGAGAATACGAAATTTTAATACCAGAGTGAGTTAACAATGTATGAAAAATAGTTGAGTAATTTTTAAAGTAAAAAAAAACATTGTTTTTGATATGTTTTGAAGTGAGAATACGAAATTTTAATACCAGAGTGAGTTAACAATGTATGAAAAATAGTTGAGTAATTTTTAAAGTAAAAAAAAACATTGTTTTTGATATGTTATGAGTGAGAATACGAAATTTTAATACCAGAGTGAGTTAACAATGTATGAAAAATAGTTGAGTAATTTTTAAAGTAAAAAAAAAACATTGTTTTT
>CAMPDV010006364.1:0-27025 GCA_946699065.1 Loxodes magnus | reverse complement strand
GAGTGAGTTAACAATGTATGAAAAATAGTTGTGTAATTTTTAAAGTAAAAAAAAAAACATTGTTTTATTTATGTTTTGAAGTGAGAATACGAAATTTTAATACCAGAGTGAGTTAACAATGTATGAAAAAATAGTTGTGTAATTTTTAAAGTAAAAAAAAAACATTGTTTTATAGATGTTTTGGAGTGAGAATACGAAATTTTAATACCAGAGTGAGTTAACAATGTATGAAAAATAGTTGTGTAATTTTTAAAGTAAAAAAAAACATTGTTTTTGTTATGTTTTGGAGTGAGAATACGAAATTTTAATACCAGAGTGAGTTAACAATGTATGAAAAATAGTTGTGTAATTTTTAAAGTAAAAAAAAACATTGTTTTTGTTATGTTTTGGAGTGAGAATACGAAATTTTAATACCAGAGTGAGTTAACAATGTATGAAAAATAGTTGTGTAATTTTTAAAGTAAAAAAAAACATTGTTTTATAGATGTTTTGAAGTAAGAATACGAAATTTTAATACCAGAGTGAGTTAACAATGTATGAAAAATAGTTGTGTAATTTTTAAAGTAAAAAAAAACATTGTTTTATAGATGTTTTGAAGTAAGAATACGAAATTTTAATACCAGAGTGAGTTAACAATGTATGAAAAATAGTTGTGTAATTTTTAAAGTAAAAAAAAACATTGTTTTATAGATGTTTTGGAGTGAGAATACGAAATTTTAATACCAGAGTGAGTTAACAATGTATGAAAAATAGTTGTGTAATTTTTAAAGTAAAAAAAAACATTGTTTTTGTTATGTTTTGGAGTGAGAATACGAAATTTTAATACCAGAGTGAGTTAACAATGTATGAAAAATAGTTGTGTAATTTTTAAAGTAAAAAAAAACATTGTTTTATAGATGTTTTGGAGTGAGAATACGAAATTTTAATACCAGAGTGAGTTAACAATGTATGAAAAATAGTTGTGTAATTTTTAAAGTAAAAAAAAAACATTGTTTTTGATATGTTTTGGAGTGAGAATACGAAATTTTAATACCAGAGTGAGTTAACAATGTATGAAAAATAGTTGTGTAATTTTTAAAGTAAAAAAAAAACATTGTTTTTGAAGTGTTTTGGAGTGAGAATACGAAATTTTAATACCAGAGTGAGTTAACAATGTATGAAAAATAGTTGTGTAATTTTTAAAGTAAAAAAAAAAACCTTGTTTTATTTATGTTTTGAAGTAAGAATACGAAATTTTAATACCAGAGTGAGTTAACAATGTATGAAAAATAGTTGTGTAATTTTTAAAGTAAAAAAAAACATTGTTTTATAGATGTTTTGGAGTGAGAATACGAAATTTTAATACCAGAGTGAGTTAACAATGTATGAAAAATAGTTGTGTAATTTTTAAAGTAAAAAAAAACATTGTTTTTGTTATGTTTTGGAGTGAGAATACGAAATTTTAATACCAGAGTGAGTTAACAATGTATGAAAAATAGTTGTGTAATTTTTAAAGTAAAAAAAAACATTGTTTTTTGTTATGTTTTGGAGTGAGAATACGAAATTTTAATACCAGAGTGAGTTAACAATGTATGAAAAATAGTTGTGTAATTTTTAAAGTAAAAAAAAACATTGTTTTATAGATGTTTTGAAGTAAGAATACGAAATTTTAATACCAGAGTGAGTTAACAATGTATGAAAAATAGTTGTGTAATTTTTAAAGTAAAAAAAAAAACCTTGTTTTTGTTATGTTTTGGAGTGAGAATACGAAATTTTAATACCGGAGTGAGTTAACAATGTATGAAAAATAGTTGTGTAATTTTTAAAGTAAAAAAAAACATTGTTTTATAGATGTTTTGGAGTGAGAATACGAAATTTTAATACCAGAGTGAGTTAACAATGTATGAAAAATAGTTGTGTAATTTTTAAAGTAAAAAAAAACATTGTTTTATAGATGTTTTGGAGTGAGAATACGAAATTTTAATACCAGAGTGAGTTAACAATGTATGAAAAATAGTTGTGTAATTTTTAAAGTAAAAAAAAAACATTGTTTTATAGATGTTTTGAAGTAAGAATACGAAATTTTAATACCAGAGTGAGTTAACAATGTATGAAAAATAGTTGTGTAATTTTTAAAGTAAAAAAAAAACCTTGTTTTTGTTATGTTTTGGAGTGAGAATACGAAATTTTAATACCAGAGTGAGTTAACAATGTATGAAAAATAGTTGTGTAATTTTTAAAGTAAAAAAAAAACATTGTTTTTGTTATGTTTTGGAGTGAGAATACGAAATTTTAATACCAGAGTGAGTTATCAATGTATGAAAAATAGTTGTGTAATTTTTAAAGTAAAAAAAAACATTGTTTTATTTATGTTTTGGAGTGAGAATACGAAATTTTAATACCAGAGTGAGTTAACAATGTATGAAGAATAGTTGTGTAATTTTTAAAGTAAAAAAAAACATTGTTTTATAGATGTTTTGGAGTGAGAATACGAAATTTTAATACCAGAGTGAGTTAACAATGTATGAAAAATAGTTGTGTAATTTTTAAAGTAAAAAAAAACATTGTTTTATAGATGTTTTGGAGTGAGAATACGAAATTTTAATACCAGAGTGAGTTAACAATGTATGAAAAATAGTTGTGTAATTTTTAAAGTAAAAAAAAAAACATTGTTTTATAGATGTTTTGGAGTGAGAATACGAAATTTTAATACCAGAGTGAGTTAACAATGTATGAAAAATAGTTGTGTAATTTTTAAAGTAAAAAAAAAACATTGTTTTTGATATGTTTTGGAGTGAGAATACGAAATTTTAATACCAGAGTGAGTTAACAATGTATGAAAAATAGTTGTGTAATTTTTAAAGTAAAAAAAAACATTGTTTTATAGATGTTTTGAAGTGAGAATACGAAATTTTAATACCAGAGTGAGTTAACAATGTATGAAAAATAGTTGTGTAATTTTTAAAGTAAAAAAAAACATTGTTTTATTTATGTTTTGAAGTGAGAATACGAAATTTTAATACCAGAGTGAGTTAACAATGTATGAAAAATAGTTGTGTAATTTTTAAAGTAAAAAAAAACATTGTTTTATAGATGTTTTGGAGTGAGAATACGAAATTTTAATACCAGAGTGAGTTAACAATGTATGAAAAATAGTTGTGTAATTTTTAAAGTAAAAAAAAAACATTGTTTTTGTTATGTTTTGGAGTGAGAATACGAAATTTTAATACCAGAGTGAGTTAACAATGTATGAAAAATAGTTGTGTAATTTTTAAAGTAAAAAAAAACATTGTTTTTGTTATGTTTTGGAGTGAGAATACGAAATTTTAATACCAGAGTGAGTTAACAATGTATGAAAAATAGTTGTGTAATTTTTAAAGTAAAAAAAAACATTGTTTTATAGATGTTTTGAAGTAAGAATACGAAATTTTAATACCAGAGTGAGTTAACAATGTATGAAAAATAGTTGTGTAATTTTTAAAGTAAAAAAAAACATTGTTTTATAGATGTTTTGAAGTAAGAATACGAAATTTTAATACCAGAGTGAGTTAACAATGTATGAAAAATAGTTGT
The DNA here is from genome assembly GCA_946699065.1 of Loxodes magnus. Lineage (NCBI taxonomy): Eukaryota > Ciliophora > Karyorelictea > Loxodida > Loxodidae > Loxodes > Loxodes magnus. The sequence goes on along the minus strand of CAMPDV010006364.1, from coordinate 23,473 downwards.
GTAATTTTTAAAGTAAAAAAAAACATTGTTTTATAGATGTTTTGGAGTGAGAATACGAAATTTTAATACCAGAGTGAGTTAACAATGTATGAAAAATAGTTGTGTAATTTTTAAAGTAAAAAAAAACATTGTTTTTGTTATGTTTTGGAGTGAGAATACGAAATTTTAATACCAGAGTGAGTTAACAATGTATGAAAAATAGTTGTGTAATTTTTAAAGTAAAAAAAAACATTGTTTTATAGATGTTTTGGAGTGAGAATACGAAATTTTAATACCAGAGTGAGTTAACAATGTATGAAAAATAGTTGTGTAATTTTTAAAGTAAAAAAAAACATTGTTTTATAGATGTTTTGAAGTAAGAATACGAAATTTTAATACCAGAGTGAGTTAACAATGTATGAAAAATAGTTGTGTAATTTTTAAAGTAAAAAAAAACATTGTTTTTGATATGTTTTGGAGTGAGAATACGAAATTTTAATACCAGAGTGAGTTAACAATGTATGAAAAATAGTTGTGTAATTTTTAAAGTAAAAAAAAACATTGTTTTATAGATGTTTTGAAGTAAGAATACGAAATTTTAATACCAGAGTGAGTTAACAATGTATGAAAAATAGTTGTGTAATTTTTAAAGTAAAAAAAAACATTGTTTTATAGATGTTTTGGAGTGAGAATACGAAATTTTAATACCAGAGTGAGTTAACAATGTATGAAAAATAGTTGTGTAATTTTTAAAGTAAAAAAAAACATTGTTTTTGTTATGTTTTGGAGTGAGAATACGAAATTTTAATACCAGAGTGAGTTAACAATGTATGAAAAATAGTTGTGTAATTTTTAAAGTAAAAAAAAACATTGTTTTTGTTATGTTTTGGAGTGAGAATACGAAATTTTAATACCAGAGTGAGTTAACAATGTATGAAAAATAGTTGTGTAATTTTTAAAGTAAAAAAAAACATTGTTTTATAGATGTTTTGAAGTAAGAATACGAAATTTTAATACCAGAGTGAGTTAACAATGTATGAAAAATAGTTGTGTAATTTTTAAAGTAAAAAAAAAACCTTGTTTTTGTTATGTTTTGGAGTGAGAATACGAAATTTTAATACCGGAGTGAGTTAACAATGTATGAAAAATAGTTGTGTAATTTTTAAAGTAAAAAAAAACATTGTTTTATAGATGTTTTGGAGTGAGAATACGAAATTTTAATACCAGAGTGAGTTAACAATGTATGAAAAATAGTTGTGTAATTTTTAAAGTAAAAAAAAACATTGTTTTATAGATGTTTTGGAGTGAGAATACGAAATTTTAATACCAGAGTGAGTTAACAATGTATGAAAAATAGTTGTGTAATTTTTAAAGTAAAAAAAAACATTGTTTTATAGATGTTTTGAAGTAAGAATACGAAATTTTAATACCAGAGTGAGTTAACAATGTATGAAAAATAGTTGTGTAATTTTTAAAGTAAAAAAAAACCTTGTTTTTGTTATGTTTTGGAGTGAGAATACGAAATTTTAATACCAGAGTGAGTTAACAATGTATGAAAAATAGTTGTGTAATTTTTAAAGTAAAAAAAAACATTGTTTTATAGATGTTTTGAAGTAAGAATACGAAATTTTAATACCAGAGTGAGTTAACAATGTATGAAAAATAGTTGTGTAATTTTTAAAGTAAAAAAAAACCTTGTTTTATTTATGTTTTGGAGTGAGAATACGAAATTTTAATACCAGAGTGAGTTAACAATGTATGAAAAATAGTTGTGTAATTTTTAAAGTAAAAAAAAACATTGTTTTATAGATGTTTTGGAGTGAGAATACGAAATTTTAATACCAGAGTGAGTTAACAATGTATGAAAAATAGTTGTGTAATTTTTAAAGTAAAAAAAAACCTTGTTTTATTTATGTTTTGAAGTGAGAATACGAAATTTTAATACCAGAGTGAGTTAACAATGTATGAAAAATAGTTGTGTAATTTTTAAAGTAAAAAAAAACATTGTTTTATAGATGTTTTGGAGTGAGAATACGAAATTTTAATACCAGAGTGAGTTAACAATGTATGAAAAATAGTTGTGTAATTTTTAAAGTAAAAAAAAACATTGTTTTATAGATGTTTTGGAGTGAGAATACGAAATTTTAATACCAGAGTGAGTTAACAATGTATGAAAAATAGTTGTGTAATTTTTAAAGTAAAAAAAAACATTGTTTTTGTTATGTTTTGGAGTGAGAATACGAAATTTTAATACCAGAGTGAGTTATCAATGTATGAAAAATAGTTGTGTAATTTTTAAAGTAAAAAAAAACATTGTTTTTGTTATGTTTTGGAGTGAGAATACGAAATTTTAATACCAGAGTGAGTTATCAATGTATGAAAAATAGTTGTGTAATTTTTAAAGTAAAAAAAAACATTGTTTTATTTATGTTTTGGAGTGAGAATACGAAATTTTAATACCAGAGTGAGTTAACAATGTATGAAGAATAGTTGTGTAATTTTTAAAGTAAAAAAAAACATTGTTTTATAGATGTTTTGGAGTGAGAATACGAAATTTTAATACCAGAGTGAGTTAACAATGTATGAAAAATAGTTGTGTAATTTTTAAAGTAAAAAAAAACATTGTTTTATAGATGTTTTGGAGTGAGAATACGAAATTTTAATACCAGAGTGAGTTAACAATGTATGAAAAATAGTTGTGTAATTTTTAAAGTAAAAAAAAACCTTGTTTTATTTATGTTTTGAAGTGAGAATACGAAATTTTAATACCAGAGTGAGTTAACAATGTATGAAAAATAGTTGTGTAATTTTTAAAGTAAAAAAAAACATTGTTTTATAGATGTTTTGGAGTGAGAATACGAAATTTTAATACCAGAGTGAGTTAACAATGTATGAAAAATAGTTGTGTAATTTTTAAAGTAAAAAAAAACATTGTTTTATAGATGTTTTGGAGTGAGAATACGAAATTTTAATACCAGAGTGAGTTAACAATGTATGAAAAATAGTTGTGTAATTTTTAAAGTAAAAAAAAACATTGTTTTTGTTATGTTTTGGAGTGAGAATACGAAATTTTAATACCAGAGTGAGTTATCAATGTATGAAAAATAGTTGTGTAATTTTTAAAGTAAAAAAAAACATTGTTTTATTTATGTTTTGGAGTGAGAATACGAAATTTTAATACCAGAGTGAGTTAACAATGTATGAAGAATAGTTGTGTAATTTTTAAAGTAAAAAAAAACATTGTTTTATAGATGTTTTGGAGTGAGAATACGAAATTTTAATACCAGAGTGAGTTAACAATGTATGAAAAATAGTTGTGTAATTTTTAAAGTAAAAAAAAACATTGTTTTTGTTATGTTTTGGAGTGAGAATACGAAATTTTAATACCAGAGTGAGTTATCAATGTATGAAAAATAGTTGTGTAATTTTTAAAGTAAAAAAAAACATTGTTTTATTTATGTTTTGGAGTGAGAATACGAAATTTTAATACCAGAGTGAGTTAACAATGTATGAAGAATAGTTGTGTAATTTTTAAAGTAAAAAAAAACATTGTTTTATAGATGTTTTGGAGTGAGAATACGAAATTTTAATACCAGAGTGAGTTAACAATGTATGAAAAATAGTTGTGTAATTTTTAAAGTAAAAAAAAACATTGTTTTATAGATGTTTTGGAGTGAGAATACGAAATTTTAATACCAGAGTGAGTTAACAATGTATGAAAAATAGTTGTGTAATTTTTAAAGTAAAAAAAAACATTGTTTTTGTTATGTTTTGGAGTGAGAATACGAAATTTTAATACCGGAGTGAGTTAACAATGTATGAAAAATAGTTGTGTAATTTTTAAAGTAAAAAAAAACCTTGTTTTATTTATGTTTTGGAGTGAGAATACGAAATTTTAATACCGGAGTGAGTTAACAATGTATGAAAAATAGTTGTGTAATTTTTAAAGTAAAAAAAAACATTGTTTTTGTTATGTTTTGGAGTGAGAATACGAAATTTTAATACCAGAGTGAGTTAACAATGTATGAAAAATAGTTGTGTAATTTTTAAAGTAAAAAAAAACATTGTTTTTGTTATGTTTTGGAGTGAGAATACGAAATTTTAATACCAGAGTGAGTTAACAATGTATGAAAAATAGTTGTGTAATTTTTAAAGTAAAAAAAAACATTGTTTTATAGATGTTTTGGAGTGAGAATACGAAATTTTAATACCAGAGTGAGTTAACAATGTATGAAAAATAGTTGTGTAATTTTTAAAGTAAAAAAAAACATTGTTTTATTTATGTTTTGGAGTGAGAATACGAAATTTTAATACCAGAGTGAGTTAACAATGTATGAAAAATAGTTGTGTAATTTTTAAAGTAAAAAAAAACATTGTTTTTGTTATGTTTTGGAGTGAGAATACGAAATTTTAATACCAGAGTGAGTTAACAATGTATGAAAAATAGTTGTGTAATTTTTAAAGTAAAAAAAAACATTGTTTTATAGATGTTTTGGAGTGAGAATACGAAATTTTAATACCAGAGTGAGTTAACAATGTATGAAAAATAGTTGTGTAATTTTTAAAGTAAAAAAAAACATTGTTTTTGTTATGTTTTGGAGTGAGAATACGAAATTTTAATACCAGAGTGAGTTAACAATGTATGAAAAATAGTTGTGTAATTTTTAAAGTAAAAAAAAACATTGTTTTATAGATGTTTTGGAGTGAGAATACGAAATTTTAATACCAGAGTGAGTTAACAATGTATGAAAAATAGTTGTGTAATTTTTAAAGTAAAAAAAAACATTGTTTTATAGATGTTTTGAAGTAAGAATACGAAATTTTAATACCAGAGTGAGTTAACAATGTATGAAAAATAGTTGTGTAATTTTTAAAGTAAAAAAAAACATTGTTTTTGTTATGTTTTGGAGTGAGAATACGAAATTTTAATACCAGAGTGAGTTAACAATGTATGAAAAATAGTTGTGTAATTTTTAAAGTAAAAAAAAACATTGTTTTATTTATGTTTTGGAGTGAGAATACGAAATTTTAATACCAGAGTGAGTTAACAATGTATGAAAAATAGTTGTGTAATTTTTAAAGTAAAAAAAAACATTGTTTTTGTTATGTTTTGGAGTGAGAATACGAAATTTTAATACCGGAGTGAGTTATCAATGTATGAAAAATAGTTGTGTAATTTTTAAAGTAAAAAAAAACATTGTTTTATTTATGTTTTGAAGTGAGAATACGAAATTTTAATACCAGAGTGAGTTAACAATGTATGAAAAATAGTTGTGTAATTTTTAAAGTAAAAAAAAACATTGTTTTTGTTATGTTTTGGAGTGAGAATACGAAATTTTAATACCGGAGTGAGTTAACAATGTATGAAAAATAGTTGTGTAATTTTTAAAGTAAAAAAAAACATTGTTTTTGTTATGTTTTGGAGTGAGAATACGAAATTTTAATACCGGAGTGAGTTAACAATGTATGAAAAATAGTTGTGTAATTTTTAAAGTAAAAAAAAACATTGTTTTTGTTATGTTTTGGAGTGAGAATACGAAATTTTAATACCGGAGTGAGTTAACAATGTATGAAAAATAGTTGTGTAATTTTTAAAGTAAAAAAAAACATTGTTTTTGTTATGTTTTGGAGTGAGAATACGAAATTTTAATACCAGAGTGAGTTAACAATGTATGAAAAATAGTTGTGTAATTTTTAAAGTAAAAAAAAACATTGTTTTTGTTATGTTTTGGAGTGAGAATACGAAATTTTAATACCAGAGTGAGTTAACAATGTATGAAAAATAGTTGTGTAATTTTTAAAGTAAAAAAAAACATTGTTTTATAGATGTTTTGGAGTGAGAATACGAAATTTTAATACCAGAGTGAGTTAACAATGTATGAAAAATAGTTGTGTAATTTTTAAAGTAAAAAAAAACATTGTTTTATAGATGTTTTGGAGTGAGAATACGAAATTTTAATACCAGAGTGAGTTAACAATGTATGAAAAATAGTTGTGTAATTTTTAAAGTAAAAAAAAACATTGTTTTTGTTATGTTTTGGAGTGAGAATACGAAATTTTAATACCGGAGTGAGTTATCAATGTATGAAAAATAGTTGTGTAATTTTTAAAGTAAAAAAAAACATTGTTTTATTTATGTTTTGAAGTGAGAATACGAAATTTTAATACCAGAGTGAGTTAACAATGTATGAAAAATAGTTGTGTAATTTTTAAAGTAAAAAAAAACATTGTTTTATAGATGTTTTGAAGTAAGAATACGAAATTTTAATACCAGAGTGAGTTAACAATGTATGAAAAATAGTTGTGTAATTTTTAAAGTAAAAAAAAACATTGTTTTTATAGATGTTTTGGAGTGAGAATACGAAATTTTAATACCGGAGTGAGTTAACAATGTATGAAAAATAGTTGTGTAATTTTTAAAGTAAAAAAAAACATTGTTTTATTTATGTTTTGGAGTGAGAATACGAAATTTTAATACCAGAGTGAGTTAACAATGTATGAAAAATAGTTGTGTAATTTTTAAAGTAAAAAAAAACATTGTTTTTGTTATGTTTTGGAGTGAGAATACGAAATTTTAATACCAGAGTGAGTTAACAATGTATGAAAAATAGTTGTGTAATTTTTAAAGTAAAAAAAAACCTTGTTTTATTTATGTTTTGAAGTGAGAATACGAAATTTTAATACCGGAGTGAGTTAACAATGTATGAAAAATAGTTGTGTAATTTTTAAAGTAAAAAAAAACATTGTTTTTGTTATGTTTTGGAGTGAGAATACGAAATTTTAATACCAGAGTGAGTTAACAATGTATGAAAAATAGTTGTGTAATTTTTAAAGTAAAAAAAAACATTGTTTTATAGATGTTTTGAAGTAAGAATACGAAATTTTAATACCAGAGTGAGTTAACAATGTATGAAAAATAGTTGTGTAATTTTTAAAGTAAAAAAAAACCTTGTTTTATTTATGTTTTGGAGTGAGAATACGAAATTTTAATACCAGAGTGAGTTAACAATGTATGAAGAATAGTTGTGTAATTTTTAAAGTAAAAAAAAACATTGTTTTTGTTATGTTTTGGAGTGAGAATACGAAATTTTAATACCGGAGTGAGTTAACAATGTATGAAAAATAGTTGTGTAATTTTTAAAGTAAAAAAAAACATTGTTTTTGTTATGTTTTGGAGTGAGAATACGAAATTTTAATACCGGAGTGAGTTAACAATGTATGAAAAATAGTTGTGTAATTTTTAAAGTAAAAAAAAACATTGTTTTTGTTATGTTTTGGAGTGAGAATACGAAATTTTAATACCGGAGTGAGTTAACAATGTATGAAAAATAGTTGTGTAATTTTTAAAGTAAAAAAAAACATTGTTTTATTTATGTTTTGGAGTGAGAATACGAAATTTTAATACCAGAGTGAGTTAACAATGTATGAAAAATAGTTGTGTAATTTTTAAAGTAAAAAAAAACATTGTTTTTGTTATGTTTTGGAGTGAGAATACGAAATTTTAATACCAGAGTGAGTTAACAATGTATGAAAAATAGTTGTGTAATTTTTAAAGTAAAAAAAAACATTGTTTTTGTTATGTTTTGGAGTGAGAATACGAAATTTTAATACCAGAGTGAGTTAACAATGTATGAAAAATAGTTGTGTAATTTTTAAAGTAAAAAAAAACATTGTTTTTGTTATGTTTTGGAGTGAGAATACGAAATTTTAATACCAGAGTGAGTTAACAATGTATGAAAAATAGTTGTGTAATTTTTAAAGTAAAAAAAAACATTGTTTTTGTTATGTTTTGGAGTGAGAATACGAAATTTTAATACCAGAGTGAGTTAACAATGTATGAAAAATAGTTGTGTAATTTTTAAAGTAAAAAAAAACCTTGTTTTATTTATGTTTTGAAGTGAGAATACGAAATTTTAATACCAGAGTGAGTTAACAATGTATGAAAAATAGTTGTGTAATTTTTAAAGTAAAAAAAAACATTGTTTTATAGATGTTTTGAAGTAAGAATACGAAATTTTAATACCAGAGTGAGTTAACAATGTATGAAAAATAGTTGTGTAATTTTTAAAGTAAAAAAAAACATTGTTTTTGTTATGTTTTGGAGTGAGAATACGAAATTTTAATACCAGAGTGAGTTAACAATGTATGAAAAATAGTTGTGTAATTTTTAAAGTAAAAAAAAACATTGTTTTATAGATGTTTTGGAGTGAGAATACGAAATTTTAATACCAGAGTGAGTTAACAATGTATGAAAAATAGTTGTGTAATTTTTAAAGTAAAAAAAAACATTGTTTTTGTTATGTTTTGGAGTGAGAATACGAAATTTTAATACCGGAGTGAGTTATCAATGTATGAAAAATAGTTGTGTAATTTTTAAAGTAAAAAAAAACATTGTTTTATTTATGTTTTGGAGTGAGAATACGAAATTTTAATACCAGAGTGAGTTAACAATGTATGAAAAATAGTTGTGTAATTTTTAAAGTAAAAAAAAACATTGTTTTTGTTATGTTTTGGAGTGAGAATACGAAATTTTAATACCAGAGTGAGTTAACAATGTATGAAAAATAGTTGTGTAGTTTTTAAAGTAAAAAAAAACCTTGTTTTATTTATGTTTTGAAGTGAGAATACGAAATTTTAATACCGGAGTGAGTTAACAATGTATGAAAAATAGTTGTGTAATTTTTAAAGTAAAAAAAAACATTGTTTTTGTTATGTTTTGGAGTAAGAATACGAAATTTTAATACCAGAGTGAGTTAACAATGTATGAAAAATAGTTGTGTAATTTTTAAAGTAAAAAAAAACATTGTTTTATAGATGTTTTGGAGTGAGAATACGAAATTTTAATACCAGAGTGAGTTAACAATGTATGAAAAATAGTTGTGTAATTTTTAAAGTAAAAAAAAACATTGTTTTTGTTATGTTTTGGAGTGAGAATACGAAATTTTAATACCGGAGTGAGTTAACAATGTATGAAAAATAGTTGTGTAATTTTTAAAGTAAAAAAAAACATTGTTTTTGTTATGTTTTGGAGTGAGAATACGAAATTTTAATACCAGAGTGAGTTAACAATGTATGAAAAATAGTTGTGTAATTTTTAAAGTAAAAAAAAACATTGTTTTATTTATGTTTTGGAGTGAGAATACGAAATTTTAATACCAGAGTGAGTTAACAATGTATGAAAAATAGTTGTGTAATTTTTAAAGTAAAAAAAAACATTGTTTTTGTTATGTTTTGGAGTGAGAATACGAAATTTTAATACCGGAGTGAGTTATCAATGTATGAAAAATAGTTGTGTAATTTTTAAAGTAAAAAAAAACATTGTTTTATTTATGTTTTGAAGTGAGAATACGAAATTTTAATACCAGAGTGAGTTAACAATGTATGAAAAATAGTTGTGTAATTTTTAAAGTAAAAAAAAACATTGTTTTTGTTATGTTTTGGAGTGAGAATACGAAATTTTAATACCGGAGTGAGTTAACAATGTATGAAAAATAGTTGTGTAATTTTTAAAGTAAAAAAAAACATTGTTTTTGTTATGTTTTGGAGTGAGAATACGAAATTTTAATACCGGAGTGAGTTAACAATGTATGAAAAATAGTTGTGTAATTTTTAAAGTAAAAAAAAACATTGTTTTTGTTATGTTTTGGAGTGAGAATACGAAATTTTAATACCGGAGTGAGTTAACAATGTATGAAAAATAGTTGTGTAATTTTTAAAGTAAAAAAAAACATTGTTTTTGTTATGTTTTGGAGTGAGAATACGAAATTTTAATACCAGAGTGAGTTAACAATGTATGAAAAATAGTTGTGTAATTTTTAAAGTAAAAAAAAACATTGTTTTTGTTATGTTTTGGAGTGAGAATACGAAATTTTAATACCAGAGTGAGTTAACAATGTATGAAAAATAGTTGTGTAATTTTTAAAGTAAAAAAAAACATTGTTTTATAGATGTTTTGGAGTGAGAATACGAAATTTTAATACCAGAGTGAGTTAACAATGTATGAAAAATAGTTGTGTAATTTTTAAAGTAAAAAAAAACATTGTTTTATAGATGTTTTGGAGTGAGAATACGAAATTTTAATACCAGAGTGAGTTAACAATGTATGAAAAATAGTTGTGTAATTTTTAAAGTAAAAAAAAACATTGTTTTTGTTATGTTTTGGAGTGAGAATACGAAATTTTAATACCGGAGTGAGTTATCAATGTATGAAAAATAGTTGTGTAATTTTTAAAGTAAAAAAAAACATTGTTTTATTTATGTTTTGAAGTGAGAATACGAAATTTTAATACCAGAGTGAGTTAACAATGTATGAAAAATAGTTGTGTAATTTTTAAAGTAAAAAAAAACATTGTTTTATAGATGTTTTGAAGTAAGAATACGAAATTTTAATACCAGAGTGAGTTAACAATGTATGAAAAATAGTTGTGTAATTTTTAAAGTAAAAAAAAACATTGTTTTTATAGATGTTTTGGAGTGAGAATACGAAATTTTAATACCGGAGTGAGTTAACAATGTATGAAAAATAGTTGTGTAATTTTTAAAGTAAAAAAAAACATTGTTTTATTTATGTTTTGGAGTGAGAATACGAAATTTTAATACCAGAGTGAGTTAACAATGTATGAAAAATAGTTGTGTAATTTTTAAAGTAAAAAAAAACATTGTTTTTGTTATGTTTTGGAGTGAGAATACGAAATTTTAATACCAGAGTGAGTTAACAATGTATGAAAAATAGTTGTGTAATTTTTAAAGTAAAAAAAAACCTTGTTTTATTTATGTTTTGAAGTGAGAATACGAAATTTTAATACCGGAGTGAGTTAACAATGTATGAAAAATAGTTGTGTAATTTTTAAAGTAAAAAAAAACATTGTTTTTGTTATGTTTTGGAGTGAGAATACGAAATTTTAATACCAGAGTGAGTTAACAATGTATGAAAAATAGTTGTGTAATTTTTAAAGTAAAAAAAAACATTGTTTTATAGATGTTTTGAAGTAAGAATACGAAATTTTAATACCAGAGTGAGTTAACAATGTATGAAAAATAGTTGTGTAATTTTTAAAGTAAAAAAAAACCTTGTTTTATTTATGTTTTGGAGTGAGAATACGAAATTTTAATACCAGAGTGAGTTAACAATGTATGAAGAATAGTTGTGTAATTTTTAAAGTAAAAAAAAACATTGTTTTTGTTATGTTTTGGAGTGAGAATACGAAATTTTAATACCGGAGTGAGTTAACAATGTATGAAAAATAGTTGTGTAATTTTTAAAGTAAAAAAAAACATTGTTTTTGTTATGTTTTGGAGTGAGAATACGAAATTTTAATACCGGAGTGAGTTAACAATGTATGAAAAATAGTTGTGTAATTTTTAAAGTAAAAAAAAACATTGTTTTTGTTATGTTTTGGAGTGAGAATACGAAATTTTAATACCGGAGTGAGTTAACAATGTATGAAAAATAGTTGTGTAATTTTTAAAGTAAAAAAAAACATTGTTTTATTTATGTTTTGGAGTGAGAATACGAAATTTTAATACCAGAGTGAGTTAACAATGTATGAAAAATAGTTGTGTAATTTTTAAAGTAAAAAAAAACATTGTTTTTGTTATGTTTTGGAGTGAGAATACGAAATTTTAATACCAGAGTGAGTTAACAATGTATGAAAAATAGTTGTGTAATTTTTAAAGTAAAAAAAAACATTGTTTTTGTTATGTTTTGGAGTGAGAATACGAAATTTTAATACCAGAGTGAGTTAACAATGTATGAAAAATAGTTGTGTAATTTTTAAAGTAAAAAAAAACATTGTTTTTGTTATGTTTTGGAGTGAGAATACGAAATTTTAATACCAGAGTGAGTTAACAATGTATGAAAAATAGTTGTGTAATTTTTAAAGTAAAAAAAAACATTGTTTTTGTTATGTTTTGGAGTGAGAATACGAAATTTTAATACCAGAGTGAGTTAACAATGTATGAAAAATAGTTGTGTAATTTTTAAAGTAAAAAAAAACCTTGTTTTATTTATGTTTTGAAGTGAGAATACGAAATTTTAATACCAGAGTGAGTTAACAATGTATGAAAAATAGTTGTGTAATTTTTAAAGTAAAAAAAAACATTGTTTTATAGATGTTTTGAAGTAAGAATACGAAATTTTAATACCAGAGTGAGTTAACAATGTATGAAAAATAGTTGTGTAATTTTTAAAGTAAAAAAAAACATTGTTTTTGTTATGTTTTGGAGTGAGAATACGAAATTTTAATACCAGAGTGAGTTAACAATGTATGAAAAATAGTTGTGTAATTTTTAAAGTAAAAAAAAACATTGTTTTATAGATGTTTTGGAGTGAGAATACGAAATTTTAATACCAGAGTGAGTTAACAATGTATGAAAAATAGTTGTGTAATTTTTAAAGTAAAAAAAAACATTGTTTTTGTTATGTTTTGGAGTGAGAATACGAAATTTTAATACCGGAGTGAGTTATCAATGTATGAAAAATAGTTGTGTAATTTTTAAAGTAAAAAAAAACATTGTTTTATTTATGTTTTGGAGTGAGAATACGAAATTTTAATACCAGAGTGAGTTAACAATGTATGAAAAATAGTTGTGTAATTTTTAAAGTAAAAAAAAACATTGTTTTTGTTATGTTTTGGAGTGAGAATACGAAATTTTAATACCAGAGTGAGTTAACAATGTATGAAAAATAGTTGTGTAGTTTTTAAAGTAAAAAAAAACCTTGTTTTATTTATGTTTTGAAGTGAGAATACGAAATTTTAATACCGGAGTGAGTTAACAATGTATGAAAAATAGTTGTGTAATTTTTAAAGTAAAAAAAAACATTGTTTTTGTTATGTTTTGGAGTGAGAATACGAAATTTTAATACCAGAGTGAGTTAACAATGTATGAAAAATAGTTGTGTAATTTTTAAAGTAAAAAAAAACATTGTTTTATAGATGTTTTGGAGTGAGAATACGAAATTTTAATACCAGAGTGAGTTAACAATGTATGAAAAATAGTTGTGTAATTTTTAAAGTAAAAAAAAACATTGTTTTTGTTATGTTTTGGAGTGAGAATACGAAATTTTAATACCGGAGTGAGTTAACAATGTATGAAAAATAGTTGTGTAATTTTTAAAGTAAAAAAAAACATTGTTTTTGTTATGTTTTGGAGTGAGAATACGAAATTTTAATACCGGAGTGAGTTAACAATGTATGAAAAATAGTTGTGTAATTTTTAAAGTAAAAAAAAACATTGTTTTTGTTATGTTTTGGAGTGAGAATACGAAATTTTAATACCAGAGTGAGTTAACAATGTATGAAAAATAGTTGTGTAATTTTTAAAGTAAAAAAAAACATTGTTTTATAGATGTTTTGGAGTGAGAATACGAAATTTTAATACCGGAGTGAGTTAACAATGTATGAAAAATAGTTGTGTAATTTTTAAAGTAAAAAAAAACATTGTTTTTGTTATGTTTTGGAGTGAGAATACGAAATTTTAATACCGGAGTGAGTTAACAATGTATGAAAAATAGTTTTGTAATTTTTAAAGTAAAAAAAAACATTGTTTTTGTTATGTTTTGGAGTGAGAATACGAAATTTTAATACCGGAGTGAGTTAACAATGTATGAAAAATAGTTGTGTAATTTTTAAAGTAAAAAAAAACATTGTTTTTGTTATGTTTTGGAGTGAGAATACGAAATTTTAATACCAGAGTGAGTTAACAATGTATGAAAAATAGTTGTGTAATTTTTAAAGTAAAAAAAAACATTGTTTTATAGATGTTTTGGAGTGAGAATACGAAATTTTAATACCAGAGTGAGTTAACAATGTATGAAAAATAGTTGTGTAATTTTTAAAGTAAAAAAAAACATTGTTTTATAGATGTTTTGGAGTGAGAATACGAAATTTTAATACCAGAGTGAGTTAACAATGTATGAAAAATAGTTGTGTAATTTTTAAAGTAAAAAAAAACATTGTTTTATAGATGTTTTGAAGTAAGAATACGAAATTTTAATACCAGAGTGAGTTAACAATGTATGAAAAATAGTTGTGTAATTTTTAAAGTAAAAAAAAACATTGTTTTATAGATGTTTTGGAGTGAGAATACGAAATTTTAATACCAGAGTGAGTTAACAATGTATGAAAAATAGTTGTGTAATTTTTAAAGTAAAAAAAAACATTGTTTTTGTTATGTTTTGGAGTGAGAATACGAAATTTTAATACCGGAGTGAGTTAACAATGTATGAAAAATAGTTGTGTAATTTTTAAAGTAAAAAAAAACATTGTTTTTGTTATGTTTTGGAGTGAGAATACGAAATTTTAATACCAGAGTGAGTTAACAATGTATGAAAAATAGTTGTGTAATTTTTAAAGTAAAAAAAAACATTGTTTTATAGATGTTTTGGAGTGAGAATACGAAATTTTAATACCAGAGTGAGTTAACAATGTATGAAAAATAGTTGTGTAATTTTTAAAGTAAAAAAAAACATTGTTTTATAGATGTTTTGAAGTAAGAATACGAAATTTTAATACCAGAGTGAGTTAACAATGTATGAAAAATAGTTGTGTAATTTTTAAAGTAAAAAAAAACATTGTTTTTGTTATGTTTTGGAGTGAGAATACGAAATTTTAATACCAGAGTGAGTTAACAATGTATGAAAAATAGTTGTGTAATTTTTAAAGTAAAAAAAAACATTGTTTTATAGATGTTTTGAAGTGAGAATACGAAATTTTAATACCAGAGTGAGTTAACAATGTATGAAAAATAGTTGTGTAATTTTTAAAGTAAAAAAAAACATTGTTTTATTTATGTTTTGGAGTGAGAATACGAAATTTTAATACCAGAGTGAGTTAACAATGTATGAAAAATAGTTGTGTAATTTTTAAAGTAAAAAAAAACATTGTTTTTGTTATGTTTTGGAGTGAGAATACGAAATTTTAATACCAGAGTGAGTTAACAATGTATGAAAAATAGTTGTGTAATTTTTAAAGTAAAAAAAAACATTGTTTTATAGATGTTTTGGAGTGAGAATACGAAATTTTAATACCAGAGTGAGTTAACAATGTATGAAAAATAGTTGTGTAATTTTTAAAGTAAAAAAAAACATTGTTTTTGTTATGTTTTGGAGTGAGAATACGAAATTTTAATACCAGAGTGAGTTAACAATGTATGAAAAATAGTTGTGTAATTTTTAAAGTAAAAAAAAACCTTGTTTTATTTATGTTTTGAAGTGAGAATACGAAATTTTAATACCAGAGTGAGTTAACAATGTATGAAAAATAGTTGTGTAATTTTTAAAGTAAAAAAAAACATTGTTTTATAGATGTTTTGAAGTGAGAATACGAAATTTTAATACCAGAGTGAGTTAACAATGTATGAAAAATAGTTGTGTAATTTTTAAAGTAAAAAAAAACATTGTTTTATAGATGTTTTGAAGTGAGAATACGAAATTTTAATACCAGAGTGAGTTAACAATGTATGAAAAATAGTTGTGTAATTTTTAAAGTAAAAAAAAACATTGTTTTATAGATGTTTTGGAGTGAGAATACGAAATTTTAATACCAGAGTGAGTTAACAATGTATGAAAAATAGTTGTGTAATTTTTAAAGTAAAAAAAAACATTGTTTTTGTTATGTTTTGGAGTGAGAATACGAAATTTTAATACCGGAGTGAGTTATCAATGTATGAAAAATAGTTGTGTAATTTTTAAAGTAAAAAAAAACATTGTTTTATTTATGTTTTGGAGTGAGAATACGAAATTTTAATACCAGAGTGAGTTAACAATGTATGAAGAATAGTTGTGTAATTTTTAAAGTAAAAAAAAACATTGTTTTTGTTATGTTTTGGAGTGAGAATACGAAATTTTAATACCAGAGTGAGTTAACAATGTATGAAAAATAGTTGTGTAATTTTTAAAGTAAAAAAAAACCTTGTTTTATTTATGTTTTGAAGTGAGAATACGAAATTTTAATACCGGAGTGAGTTAACAATGTATGAAAAATAGTTGTGTAATTTTTAAAGTAAAAAAAAACATTGTTTTTGTTATGTTTTGGAGTGAGAATACGAAATTTTAATACCAGAGTGAGTTAACAATGTATGAAAAATAGTTGTGTAATTTTTAAAGTAATAAAAAACATTGTTTTATAGATGTTTTGAAGTGAGAATACGAAATTTTAATACCGGAGTGAGTTAACAATGTATGAAAAATAGTTGTGTAATTTTTAAAGTAAAAAAAAACATTGTTTTTGTTATGTTTTGGAGTGAGAATACGAAATTTTAATACCGGAGTGAGTTAACAATGTATGAAAAATAGTTGTGTAATTTTTAAAGTAAAAAAAAACATTGTTTTTGTTATGTTTTGGAGTGAGAATACGAAATTTTAATACCGGAGTGAGTTAACAATGTATGAAAAATAGTTGTGTAATTTTTAAAGTAAAAAAAAACATTGTTTTTGTTATGTTTTGGAGTGAGAATACGAAATTTTAATACCAGAGTGAGTTAACAATGTATGAAAAATAGTTGTGTAATTTTTAAAGTAAAAAAAAACATTGTTTTATAGATGTTTTGGAGTGAGAATACGAAATTTTAATACCGGAGTGAGTTAACAATGTATGAAAAATAGTTGTGTAATTTTTAAAGTAAAAAAAAACATTGTTTTTGTTATGTTTTGGAGTGAGAATACGAAATTTTAATACCAGAGTGAGTTAACAATGTATGAAAAATAGTTGTGTAATTTTTAAAGTAAAAAAAAACATTGTTTTATAGATGTTTTGGAGTGAGAATACGAAATTTTAATACCAGAGTGAGTTAACAATGTATGAAAAATAGTTGTGTAATTTTTAAAGTAAAAAAAAACATTGTTTTTGTTATGTTTTGGAGTGAGAATACGAAATTTTAATACCAGAGTGAGTTAACAATGTATGAAAAATAGTTGTGTAATTTTTAAAGTAAAAAAAAACATTGTTTTATAGATGTTTTGGAGTGAGAATACGAAATTTTAATACCAGAGTGAGTTAACAATGTATGAAAAATAGTTGTGTAATTTTTAAAGTAAAAAAAAACATTGTTTTTGTTATGTTTTGGAGTGAGAATACGAAATTTTAATACCAGAGTGAGTTAACAATGTATGAAAAATAGTTGTGTAATTTTTAAAGTAAAAAAAAACATTGTTTTTGTTATGTTTTGGAGTGAGAATACGAAATTTTAATACCAGAGTGAGTTAACAATGTATGAAAAATAGTTGTGTAATTTTTAAAGTAAAAAAAAACATTGTTTTATAGATGTTTTGGAGTGAGAATACGAAATTTTAATACCAGAGTGAGTTAACAATGTATGAAAAATAGTTGTGTAATTTTTAAAGTAAAAAAAAACATTGTTTTATAGATGTTTTGAAGTAAGAATACGAAATTTTAATACCAGAGTGAGTTAACAATGTATGAAAAATAGTTGTGTAATTTTTAAAGTAAAAAAAAACATTGTTTTTGTTATGTTTTGGAGTGAGAATACGAAATTTTAATACCAGAGTGAGTTAACAATGTATGAAAAATAGTTGTGTAATTTTTAAAGTAAAAAAAAACATTGTTTTATAGATGTTTTGAAGTGAGAATACGAAATTTTAATACCAGAGTGAGTTAACAATGTATGAAAAATAGTTGTGTAATTTTTAAAGTAAAAAAAAACATTGTTTTTGTTATGTTTTGGAGTGAGAATACGAAATTTTAATACCGGAGTGAGTTATCAATGTATGAAAAATAGTTGTGTAATTTTTAAAGTAAAAAAAAACATTGTTTTATTTATGTTTTGGAGTGAGAATACGAAATTTTAATACCAGAGTGAGTTAACAATGTATGAAGAATAGTTGTGTAATTTTTAAAGTAAAAAAAAACATTGTTTTATAGATGTTTTGGAGTGAGAATACGAAATTTTAATACCAGAGTGAGTTAACAATGTATGAAAAATAGTTGTGTAATTTTTAAAGTAAAAAAAAACATTGTTTTATAGATGTTTTGAAGTGAGAATACGAAATTTTAATACCGGAGTGAGTTAACAATGTATGAAAAATAGTTGTGTAATTTTTAAAGTAAAAAAAAACATTGTTTTATAGATGTTTTGGAGTGAGAATACGAAATTTTAATACCAGAGTGAGTTAACAATGTATGAAAAATAGTTGTGTAATTTTTAAAGTAAAAAAAAACATTGTTTTTGTTATGTTTTGGAGTGAGAATACGAAATTTTAATACCGGAGTGAGTTAACAATGTATGAAAAATAGTTGTGTAATTTTTAAAGTAAAAAAAAACATTGTTTTTGTTATGTTTTGGAGTGAGAATACGAAATTTTAATACCGGAGTGAGTTAACAATGTATGAAAAATAGTTGTGTAATTTTTAAAGTAAAAAAAAACATTGTTTTATTTATGTTTTGGAGTGAGAATACGAAATTTTAATACCAGAGTGAGTTAACAATGTATGAAAAATAGTTGTGTAATTTTTAAAGTAAAAAAAACATTGTTTTATAGATGTTTTGGAGTGAGAATACGAAATTTTAATACCAGAGTGAGTTAACAATGTATGAAAAATAGTTGTGTAATTTTTAAAGTAAAAAAAAACATTGTTTTTGTTATGTTTTGGAGTGAGAATACGAAATTTTAATACCAGAGTGAGTTAACAATGTATGAAAAATAGTTGTGTAATTTTTAAAGTAAAAAAAAACATTGTTTTTGTTATGTTTTGGAGTGAGAATACGAAATTTTAATACCAGAGTGAGTTAACAATGTATGAAAAATAGTTGTGTAATTTTTAAAGTAAAAAAAAACATTGTTTTTGTTATGTTTTGGAGTGAGAATACGAAATTTTAATACCAGAGTGAGTTAACAATGTATGAAAAATAGTTGTGTAATTTTTAAAGTAAAAAAAAACCTTGTTTTATTTATGTTTTGGAGTGAGAATACGAAATTTTAATACCAGAGTGAGTTAACAATGTATGAAAAATAGTTGTGTAATTTTTAAAGTAAAAAAAAACATTGTTTTTGTTATGTTTTGGAGTGAGAATACGAAATTTTAATACCAGAGTGAGTTAACAATGTATGAAAAATAGTTGTGTAATTTTTAAAGTAATAAAAAACATTGTTTTATAGATGTTTTGAAGTGAGAATACGAAATTTTAATACCGGAGTGAGTTAACAATGTATGAAAAATAGTTGTGTAATTTTTAAAGTAAAAAAAAACATTGTTTTTGTTATGTTTTGGAGTGAGAATACGAAATTTTAATACCAGAGTGAGTTAACAATGTATGAAAAATAGTTGTGTAATTTTTAAAGTAAAAAAAAACATTGTTTTTGTTATGTTTTGGAGTGAGAATACGAAATTTTAATACCGGAGTGAGTTAACAATGTATGAAAAATAGTTGTGTAATTTTTAAAGTAAAAAAAAACATTGTTTTTGTTATGTTTTGGAGTGAGAATACGAAATTTTAATACCAGAGTGAGTTAACAATGTATGAAAAATAGTTGTGTAATTTTTAAAGTAAAAAAAAACATTGTTTTATAGATGTTTTGGAGTGAGAATACGAAATTTTAATACCAGAGTGAGTTAACAATGTATGAAAAATAGTTGTGTAATTTTTAAAGTAAAAAAAAACATTGTTTTATAGATGTTTTGAAGTAAGAATACGAAATTTTAATACCAGAGTGAGTTAACAATGTATGAAAAATAGTTGTGTAATTTTTAAAGTAAAAAAAAACATTGTTTTTGTTATGTTTTGGAGTGAGAATACGAAATTTTAATACCAGAGTGAGTTAACAATGTATGAAAAATAGTTGTGTAATTTTTAAAGTAAAAAAAAACATTGTTTTTGTTATGTTTTGGAGTGAGAATACGAAATTTTAATACCAGAGTGAGTTAACAATGTATGAAAAATAGTTGTGTAATTTTTAAAGTAAAAAAAAACATTGTTTTTGTTATGTTTTGGAGTGAGAATACGAAATTTTAATACCAGAGTGAGTTAACAATGTATGAAAAATAGTTGTGTAATTTTTAAAGTAAAAAAAAACCTTGTTTTATTTATGTTTTGAAGTGAGAATACGAAATTTTAATACCAGAGTGAGTTAACAATGTATGAAAAATAGTTGTGTAATTTTTAAAGTAAAAAAAAACCTTGTTTTATTTATGTTTTGGAGTGAGAATACGAAATTTTAATACCAGAGTGAGTTAACAATGTATGAAAAATAGTTGTGTAATTTTTAAAGTAAAAAAAAACATTGTTTTTGTTATGTTTTGGAGTGAGAATACGAAATTTTAATACCAGAGTGAGTTAACAATGTATGAAAAATAGTTGTGTAATTTTTAAAGTAAAAAAAAACATTGTTTTTGTTATGTTTTGGAGTGAGAATACGAAATTTTAATACCAGAGTGAGTTAACAATGTATGAAAAATAGTTGTGTAATTTTTAAAGTAAAAAAAAACATTGTTTTATAGATGTTTTGGAGTGAGAATACGAAATTTTAATACCAGAGTGAGTTAACAATGTATGAAAAATAGTTGTGTAATTTTTAAAGTAAAAAAAAACATTGTTTTATAGATGTTTTGAAGTAAGAATACGAAATTTTAATACCAGAGTGAGTTAACAATGTATGAAAAATAGTTGTGTAATTTTTAAAGTAAAAAAAAACCTTGTTTTATTTATGTTTTGAAGTGAGAATACGAAATTTTAATACCGGAGTGAGTTAACAATGTATGAAAAATAGTTGTGTAATTTTTAAAGTAAAAAAAAACATTGTTTTATAGATGTTTTGAAGTGAGAATACGAAATTTTAATACCGGAGTGAGTTAACAATGTATGAAAAATAGTTGTGTAATTTTTAAAGTAAAAAAAAACCTTGTTTTATTTATGTTTTGGAGTGAGAATACGAAATTTTAATACCAGAGTGAGTTAACAATGTATGAAAAATAGTTGTGTAATTTTTAAAGTAAAAAAAAACCTTGTTTTATTTATGTTTTGAAGTGAGAATACGAAATTTTAATACCGGAGTGAGTTAACAATGTATGAAAAATAGTTGTGTAATTTTTAAAGTAAAAAAAAACCTTGTTTTATTTATGTTTTGAAGTGAGAATACGAAATTTTAATACCAGAGTGAGTTAACAATGTATGAAAAATAGTTGTGTAATTTTTAAAGTAAAAAAAAACATTGTTTTTGTTATGTTTTGGAGTGAGAATACGAAATTTTAATACCAGAGTGAGTTAACAATGTATGAAAAATAGTTGTGTAATTTTTAAAGTAAAAAAAAACATTGTTTTATAGATGTTTTGGAGTGAGAATACGAAATTTTAATACCAGAGTGAGTTAACAATGTATGAAAAATAGTTGTGTAATTTTTAAAGTAAAAAAAAACATTGTTTTATAGATGTTTTGAAGTAAGAATACGAAATTTTAATACCAGAGTGAGTTAACAATGTATGAAAAATAGTTGTGTAATTTTTAAAGTAAAAAAAAACATTGTTTTATTTATGTTTTGGAGTGAGAATACGAAATTTTAATACCAGAGTGAGTTAACAATGTATGAAAAATAGTTGTGTAATTTTTAAAGTAAAAAAAAACATTGTTTTATAGATGTTTTGGAGTGAGAATACGAAATTTTAATACCGGAGTGAGTTAACAATGTATGAAAAATAGTTGTGTAATTTTTAAAGTAAAAAAAAACATTGTTTTTGTTATGTTTTGGAGTGAGAATACGAAATTTTAATACCAGAGTGAGTTAACAATGTATGAAAAATAGTTGTGTAATTTTTAAAGTAAAAAAAAACATTGTTTTTGTTATGTTTTGGAGTGAGAATACGAAATTTTAATACCAGAGTGAGTTAACAATGTATGAAAAATAGTTGTGTAATTTTTAAAGTAAAAAAAAACATTGTTTTATAGATGTTTTGGAGTGAGAATACGAAATTTTAATACCAGAGTGAGTTAACAATGTATGAAAAATAGTTGTGTAATTTTTAAAGTAAAAAAAAACATTGTTTTTGTTATGTTTTGGAGTGAGAATACGAAATTTTAATACCAGAGTGAGTTAACAATGTATGAAAAATAGTTGTGTAATTTTTAAAGTAAAAAAAAACATTGTTTTTGTTATGTTTTGGAGTGAGAATACGAAATTTTAATACCAGAGTGAGTTAACAATGTATGAAAAATAGTTGTGTAATTTTTAAAGTAAAAAAAAACCTTGTTTTATTTATGTTTTGGAGTGAGAATACGAAATTTTAATACCAGAGTGAGTTAACAATGTATGAAAAATAGTTGTGTAATTTTTAAAGTAAAAAAAAACATTGTTTTTGTTATGTTTTGGAGTGAGAATACGAAATTTTAATACCGGAGTGAGTTAACAATGTATGAAAAATAGTTGTGTAATTTTTAAAGTAAAAAAAAACATTGTTTTATAGATGTTTTGAAGTGAGAATACGAAATTTTAATACCGGAGTGAGTTAACAATGTATGAAAAATAGTTGTGTAATTTTTAAAGTAAAAAAAAACCTTGTTTTATTTATGTTTTGAAGTGAGAATACGAAATTTTAATACCAGAGTGAGTTAACAATGTATGAAAAATAGTTGTGTAATTTTTAAAGTAAAAAAAAACATTGTTTTATAGATGTTTTGAAGTGAGAATACGAAATTTTAATACCGGAGTGAGTTAACAATGTATGAAAAATAGTTGTGTAATTTTTAAAGTAAAAAAAAACCTTGTTTTATTTATGTTTTGAAGTGAGAATACGAAATTTTAATACCAGAGTGAGTTAACAATGTATGAAAAATAGTTGTGTAATTTTTAAAGTAAAAAAAAACATTGTTTTTGTTATGTTTTGGAGTGAGAATACGAAATTTTAATACCAGAGTGAGTTAACAATGTATGAAAAATAGTTGTGTAATTTTTAAAGTAAAAAAAAACATTGTTTTATAGATGTTTTGAAGTAAGAATACGAAATTTTAATACCAGAGTGAGTTAACAATGTATGAAAAATAGTTGTGTAATTTTTAAAGTAAAAAAAAACATTGTTTTATTTATGTTTTGGAGTGAGAATACGAAATTTTAATACCAGAGTGAGTTAACAATGTATGAAAAATAGTTGTGTAATTTTTAAAGTAAAAAAAAACATTGTTTTATAGATGTTTTGGAGTGAGAATACGAAATTTTAATACCAGAGTGAGTTAACAATGTATGAAAAATAGTTGTGTAATTTTTAAAGTAAAAAAAAACCTTGTTTTATAGATGTTTTGAAGTGAGAATACGAAATTTTAATACCAGAGTGAGTTAACAATGTATGAAAAATAGTTGTGTAGTTTTTAAAGTAAAAAAAAACATTGTTTTATTTATGTTTTGGAGTGAGAATACGAAATTTTAATACCAGAGTGAGTTAACAATGTATGAAAAATAGTTGTGTAATTTTTAAAGTAAAAAAAAACATTGTTTTTGTTATGTTTTGGAGTGAGAATACGAAATTTTAATACCAGAGTGAGTTAACAATGTAT
>CAMPDV010006363.1:0-18077 GCA_946699065.1 Loxodes magnus | reverse complement strand
AAACTGAAACTCTACCTTCTTTTCTTGCTTTACTTCTTCACTTTTCTAAATACTTATTACTTCGCAAAGCATACTCCTTTAAACTGAAACTCTACCTTCTTTTCTTACTTTACTTCTTCACTTTTCCAAATACTTATTACTTCGCAAAGCATACTCCTTTAAACTGAAACTCTACCTTCTTTTCTTGCTTTACTTCTTCACTTTTCTAAATACTTATTACTTCGCAAAGCATACTCCTAAAAACTGAAACTCTACCTTCTTTTCTTGCTTTACTTCTTCACTTTTCTAAATACTTATTACTTCTCAAAGCATACTCCTTTAAACTGAAACTCGACCTTCTTTTCTTACTTTACTTCTTCACTTTTCTAAATACTTATTACTTCGCAAAGCATACTCCTTTAAACTGAAACTCTACCTTCTTTTCTTACTTTACTTCTTCACTTTTCTAAATACTTATTACTTCGCAAAGCATACTCCTTTAAACTGAAACTCTACCTTCTTTTCTTACTTTACTTCTTCACTTTTCTAAATACTTATTACTTCGAAAAGCATACTCCTTAAAACTGAAACTCTACCTTCTTTTCTTACTTTACTTCTTCACTTTTCTAAATACTTATTACTTCGCAAAGCATACTCCTAAAAACTGAAACTCTACCTTCTTTTCTTGCTTTACTTCTTCACTTTTCTAAATACTTATTACTTCGCAAAGCATACTCCTTTAAACTGAAACTCTACCTTCTTTTCTTACTTTACTTCTTCACTTTTCCAAATACTTATTACTTCGCAAAGCATACTCCTTTAAACTGAAACTCTACCTTCTTTTCTTGCTTTACTTCTTCACTTTTCTAAATACTTATTACTTCTCAAAGCATACTCCTTTAAACTGAAACTCTACCTTCTTTTCTTACTTTACTTCTTCACTTTTCTAAATACTTATTACTTCGCAAAGCATACTCCTTTAAACTGAAACTCTACCTTCTTTTCTTACTTTACTTCTTCACTTTTCTAAATACTTATTACTTCGCAAAGCATACTCCTTTAAACTGAAACTCTACCTTCTTTTCTTACTTTACTTCTTCACTTTTCTAAATACTTATTACTTCGCAAAGCATACTCCTTTAAACTGAAACTCTACCTTCTTTTCTTACTTTACTTCTTCACTTTTCTAAATACTTATTACTTCGCAAAGCATACTCCTTTAAACTGAAACTCTACCTTCTTTTCTTGCTTTACTTCGTCACTTTTCCAAATACTTATTACTTCGCAAAGCATACTCCTAAAAACTGAAACTCTACCTTCTTTTCTTGCTTTACTTCTTCACTTTTCTAAATACTTATCTTCGCAAAGCATACTCCTTTAAACTGAAACTCTACCTTCTTTTCTTACTTTACTTCTTCACTTTTCTAAATACTTATTACTTCGCAAAGCATACTCCTTTAAACTGAAACTCTACCTTCTTTTCTTACTTTACTTCTTCACTTTTCTAAATACTTATTACTTCGCAAAGCATACTCCTTTAAACTGAAACTCTACCTTCTTTTCTTACTTTACTTCTTCACTTTTCTAAATACTTATTACTTCGCAAAGCATACTCCTTTAAACTGAAACTCTACCTTCTTTTCTTACTTTACTTCTTCACTTTTCTAAATACTTATTACTTCGCAAAGCATACTCCTTTAAACTGAAACTCTACCTTCTTTTCTTACTTTACTTCTTCACTTTTCTAAATACTTATTACTTCGAAAAGCATACTCCTTAAAACTGAAACTCTACCTTCTTTTCTTACTTTACTTCTTCACTTTTCTAAATACTTATTACTTCGCAAAGCATACTCCTAAAAACTGAAACTCTACCTTCTTTTCTTGCTTTACTTCTTCACTTTTCTAAATACTTATTACTTCGCAAAGCATACTCCTTTAAACTGAAACTCTACCTTCTTTTCTTACTTTACTTCTTCACTTTTCCAAATACTTATTACTTCGCAAAGCATACTCCTTTAAACTGAAACTCTACCTTCTTTTCTTGCTTTACTTCTTCACTTTTCTAAATACTTATTACTTCTCAAAGCATACTCCTTTAAACTGAAACTCTACCTTCTTTTCTTACTTTACTTCTTCACTTTTCTAAATACTTATTACTTCGCAAAGCATACTCCTTTAAACTGAAACTCTACCTTCTTTTCTTACTTTACTTCTTCACTTTTCTAAATACTTATTACTTCGCAAAGCATACTCCTTTAAACTGAAACTCTACCTTCTTTTCTTACTTTACTTCTTCACTTTTCTAAATACTTATTACTTCGCAAAGCATACTCCTTTAAACTGAAACTCTACCTTCTTTTCTTACTTTACTTCTTCACTTTTCTAAATACTTATTACTTCGCAAAGCATACTCCTTTAAACTGAAACTCTACCTTCTTTTCTTGCTTTACTTCGTCACTTTTCCAAATACTTATTACTTCGCAAAGCATACTCCTAAAAACTGAAACTCTACCTTCTTTTCTTGCTTTACTTCTTCACTTTTCTAAATACTTATCTTCGCAAAGCATACTCCTTTAAACTGAAACTCTACCTTCTTTTCTTACTTTACTTCTTCACTTTTCTAAATACTTATTACTTCGCAAAGCATACTCCTTTAAACTGAAACTCTACCTTCTTTTCTTACTTTACTTCTTCACTTTTCTAAATACTTATTACTTCGCAAAGCATACTCCTTTAAACTGAAACTCTACCTTCTTTTCTTACTTTACTTCTTCACTTTTCTAAATACTTATTACTTCGCAAAGCATACTCCTTTAAACTGAAACTCTACCTTCTTTTCTTACTTTACTTCTTCACTTTTCTAAATACTTATTACTTCGCAAAGCATACTCCTTTAAACTGAAACTCTACCTTCTTTTCTTACTTTACTTCTTCACTTTTCCAAATACTTATTACTTCGCAAAGCATACTCCTTTAAACTGAAACTCTACCTTCTTTTCTTGCTTTACTTCGTCACTTTTCTAAATACTTATTACTTCGCAAAGCATACTCCTAAAAACTGAAACTCTACCTTCTTTTCTTGCTTTACTTCTTCACTTTTCTAAATACTTATTACTTCTCAAAGCATACTCCTTTAAACTGAAACTCTACCTTCTTTTCTTACTTTACTTCTTCACTTTTCTAAATACTTATTACTTCGCAAAGCATACTCCTAAAACTGAAACTCTACCTTCTTTTCTTACTTTACTTCTTCACTTTTCTAAATACTTATTACTTCGCAAAGCATACTCCTAAAAACTGAAACTCTACCTTCTTTTCTTACTTTACTTCTTCACTTTTCTAAATACTTATTACTTCGCAAAGCATACTCCTTTAAACTGAAACTCTACCTTCTTTTCTTGCTTTACTTCGTCACTTTTCCAAATACTTATTACTTCGCAAAGCATACTCCTAAAAACTGAAACTCTACCTTCTTTTCTTGCTTTACTTCTTCACTTTTCTAAATACTTATTACTTCGAAAAGCATACTCCTTAAAACTGAAACTCTACCTTCTTTTCTTACTTTACTTCTTCACTTTTCTAAATACTTATTACTTCGCAAAGCATACTCCTTTAAACTGAAACTCTACCTTCTTTTCTTACTTTACTTCTTCACTTTTCTAAATACTTATTACTTCGCAAAGCATACTCCTAAAAACTGAAACTCTACCTTCTTTTCTTGCTTTACTTCTTCACTTTTCTAAATACTTATTACTTCGCAAAGCATACTCCTTTAAACTGAAACTCTACCTTCTTTTCTTACTTTACTTCTTCACTTTTCTAAATACTTATTACTTCGCAAAGCATACTCCTTTAAACTGAAACTCTACCTTCTTTTCTTGCTTTACTTCTTCACTTTTCTAAATACTTATTACTTCGCAAAGCATACTCCTTTAAACTGAAACTCTACCTTCTTTTCTTACTTTACTTCTTCACTTTTCCAAATACTTATTACTTCGCAAAGCATACTCCTTTAAACTGAAACTCTACCTTCTTTTCTTGCTTTACTTCGCAAAGCATACTCCTAAAAACTGAAACTCTACCTTCTTTTCTTGCTTTACTTCTTCACTTTTCCAAATACTTATTACTTCGCAAAGCATACTCCTTTAAACTGAAACTCTACCTTCTTTTCTTACTTTACTTCTTCACTTTTCTAAATACTTATTACTTCGCAAAGCATACTCCTTTAAACTGAAACTCTACCTTCTTTTCTTACTTTACTTCTTCACTTTTCTAAATACTTATTACTTCGCAAAGCATACTCCTTTAAACTGAAACTCTACCTTCTTTTCTTACTTTACTTCTTCACTTTTCTAAATACTTATTACTTCGCAAAGCATACTCCTTTAAACTGAAACTCTACCTTCTTTTCTTACTTTACTTCTTCACTTTTCTAAATACTTATTACTTCGCAAAGCATACTCCTTTAAACTGAAACTCTACCTTCTTTTCTTACTTTACTTCTTCACTTTTCTAAATACTTATTACTTCGCAAAGCATACTCCTTTAAACTGAAACTCTACCTTCTTTTCTTGCTTTACTTCGTCACTTTTCCAAATACTTATTACTTCGCAAAGCATACTCCTAAAAACTGAAACTCTACCTTCTTTTCTTGCTTTACTTCTTCACTTTTCTAAATACTTATTACTTCGCAAAGCATACTCCTTTAAACTGAAACTCTACCTTCTTTTCTTACTTTACTTCTTCACTTTTCTAAATACTTATTACTTCGCAAAGCATACTCCTTTAAACTGAAACTCTACCTTCTTTTCTTACTTTACTTCTTCACTTTTCTAAATACTTATTACTTCGCAAAGCATACTCCTTTAAACTGAAACTCTACCTTCTTTTCTTACTTTACTTCTTCACTTTTCTAAATACTTATTACTTCGCAAAGCATACTCCTTTAAACTGAAACTCTACCTTCTTTTCTTACTTTACTTCTTCACTTTTCTAAATACTTATTACTTCGCAAAGCATACTCCTTTAAACTGAAACTCTACCTTCTTTTCTTACTTTACTTCTTCACTTTTCCAAATACTTATTACTTCGCAAAGCATACTCCTTTAAACTGAAACTCTACCTTCTTTTCTTGCTTTACTTCGTCACTTTTCTAAATACTTATTACTTCGCAAAGCATACTCCTAAAAACTGAAACTCTACCTTCTTTTCTTGCTTTACTTCTTCACTTTTCTAAATACTTATTACTTCTCAAAGCATACTCCTTTAAACTGAAACTCTACCTTCTTTTCTTACTTTACTTCTTCACTTTTCTAAATACTTATTACTTCGCAAAGCATACTCCTAAAAACTGAAACTCTACCTTCTTTTCTTACTTTACTTCTTCACTTTTCTAAATACTTATTACTTCGCAAAGCATACTCCTAAAAACTGAAACTCTACCTTCTTTTCTTACTTTACTTCTTCACTTTTCTAAATACTTATTACTTCGCAAAGCATACTCCTAAAAACTGAAACTCTACCTTCTTTTCTTGCTTTACTTCTTCACTTTTCTAAATACTTATTACTTCTCAAAGCATACTCCTAAAAACTGAAACTCTACCTTCTTTTCTTGCTTTACTTCTTCACTTTTCTAAATACTTATTACTTCGCAAAGCATACTCCTTTAAACTGAAACTCTACCTTCTTTTCTTACTTTACTTCGTCACTTTTCCAAATACTTATTACTTCGCAAAGCATACTCCTTTAAACTGAAACTCTACCTTCTTTTCTTACTTTACTTCTTCACTTTTCTAAATACTTATTACTTCGCAAAGCATACTCCTTTAAACTGAAACTCTACCTTCTTTTCTTACTTTACTTCTTCACTTTTCTAAATACTTATTACTTCGCAAAGCATACTCCTTTAAACTGAAACTCTACCTTCTTTTCTTACTTTACTTCTTCACTTTTCTAAATACTTATTACTTCGCAAAGCATACTCCTTTAAACTGAAACTCTACCTTCTTTTCTTACTTTACTTCTTCACTTTTCTAAATACTTATTACTTCTCAAAGCATACTCCTTTAAACTGAAACTCTACCTTCTTTTCTTACTTTACTTCTTCACTTTTCTAAATACTTATTACTTCGCAAAGCATACTCCTTTAAACTGAAACTCTACCTTCTTTTCTTACTTTACTTCTTCACTTTTCTAAATACTTATTACTTCGCAAAGCATACTCCTTTAAACTGAAACTCTACCTTCTTTTCTTGCTTTACTTCTTCACTTTTCTAAATACTTATTACTTCGCAAAGCATACTCCTTTAAACTGAAACTCTACCTTCTTTTCTTACTTTACTTCTTCACTTTTCTAAATACTTATTACTTCGCAAAGCATACTCCTTTAAACTGAAACTCTACCTTCTTTTCTTACTTTACTTCTTCACTTTTCCAAATACTTATTACTTCGCAAAGCATACTCCTTTAAACTGAAACTCTACCTTCTTTTCTTGCTTTACTTCGTCACTTTTCTAAATACTTATTACTTCGCAAAGCATACTCCTAAAAACTGAAACTCTACCTTCTTTTCTTGCTTTACTTCTTCACTTTTCTAAATACTTATTACTTCTCAAAGCATACTCCTTTAAACTGAAACTCTACCTTCTTTTCTTACTTTACTTCTTCACTTTTCTAAATACTTATTACTTCTCAAAGCATACTCCTTTAAACTGAAACTCTACCTTCTTTTCTTACTTTACTTCTTCACTTTTCTAAATACTTATTACTTCGCAAAGCATACTCCTTTAAACTGAAACTCTACCTTCTTTTCTTACTTTACTTCTTCACTTTTCCAAATACTTATTACTTCGCAAAGCATACTCCTTTAAACTGAAACTCTACCTTCTTTTCTTACTTTACTTCTTCACTTTTCTAAATACTTATTACTTCGCAAAGCATACTCCTTTAAACTGAAACTCTACCTTCTTTTCTTACTTTACTTCTTCACTTTTCTAAATACTTATTACTTCGCAAAGCATACTCCTTTAAACTGAAACTCTACCTTCTTTTCTTACTTTACTTCTTCACTTTTCTAAATACTTATTACTTCGCAAAGCATACTCCTTTAAACTGAAACTCTACCTTCTTTTCTTACTTTACTTCTTCACTTTTCTAAATACTTATTACTTCGCAAAGCATACTCCTTTAAACTGAAACTCTACCTTCTTTTCTTACTTTACTTCTTCACTTTTCTAAATACTTATTACTTCGCAAAGCATACTCCTTTAAACTGAAACTCTACCTTCTTTTCTTACTTTACTTCTTCACTTTTCTAAATACTTATTACTTCGCAAAGCATACTCCTTTAAACTGAAACTCTACCTTCTTTTCTTACTTTACTTCTTCACTTTTCTAAATACTTATTACTTCGCAAAGCATACTCCTTTAAACTGAAACTCTACCTTCTTTTCTTACTTTACTTCTTCACTTTTCTAAATACTTATTACTTCGCAAAGCATACTCCTTTAAACTGAAACTCTACCTTCTTTTCTTACTTTACTTCTTCACTTTTCTAAATACTTATTACTTCGCAAAGCATACTCCTTTAAACTGAAACTCTACCTTCTTTTCTTACTTTACTTCTTCACTTTTCTAAATACTTATTACTTCGCAAAGCATACTCCTTTAAACTGAAACTCTACCTTCTTTTCTTACTTTACTTCTTCACTTTTCTAAATACTTATTACTTCTCAAAGCATACTCCTTTAAACTGAAACTCTACCTTCTTTTCTTACTTTACTTCTTCACTTTTCTAAATACTTATTACTTCGCAAAGCATACTCCTTTAAACTGAAACTCTACCTTCTTTTCTTGCTTTACTTCTTCACTTTTCTAAATACTTATTACTTCGCAAAGCATACTCCTTTAAACTGAAACTCTACCTTCTTTTCTTACTTTACTTCTTCACTTTTCTAAATACTTATTACTTCGCAAAGCATACTCCTTTAAACTGAAACTCTACCTTCTTTTCTTACTTTACTTCTTCACTTTTCTAAATACTTATTACTTCGCAAAGCATACTCCTTTAAACTGAAACTCTACCTTCTTTTCTTACTTTACTTCTTCACTTTTCTAAATACTTATTACTTCGCAAAGCATACTCCTTTAAACTGAAACTCTACCTTCTTTTCTTACTTTACTTCTTCACTTTTCTAAATACTTATTACTTCTCAAAGCATACTCCTTTAAACTGAAACTCTACCTTCTTTTCTTACTTTACTTCTTCACTTTTCTAAATACTTATTACTTCGCAAAGCATACTCCTTTAAACTGAAACTCTACCTTCTTTTCTTACTTTACTTCTTCACTTTTCTAAATACTTATTACTTCGCAAAGCATACTCCTTTAAACTGAAACTCTACCTTCTTTTCTTACTTTACTTCTTCACTTTTCTAAATACTTATTACTTCGCAAAGCATACTCCTTAAAACTGAAACTCTACCTTCTTTTCTTACTTTACTTCTTCACTTTTCTAAATACTTATTACTTCTCAAAGCATACTCCTTTAAACTGATAACTCTACCTTCTTTTCTTACTTTACTTCTTCACTTTTCTAAATACTTATTACTTCGCAAAGCATACTCCTTAAAACTGAAACTCTATCTTCTATTCTTACTTTACTTCTTCACTTTTCTAAATACTTATTACTTCTCGAAGCATACTCCTTTAAACTGAAACTCTACCTTCTTTTCTTACTTTACTTCTTTACTAAATACTTATTACTTCTCAAAGCATACTCCTTTAAACTGAAACTCTACCTTCTTTTCTTACTTTACTTCTTCACTTTTCTAAATACTTATTACTTCGCAAAGCATACTCCTTTAAACTGAAACTCTACCTTCTTTTCTTACTTTACTTCTTCACTTTTCTAAATACTTATTACTTCGCAAAGCATACTCCTTTAAACTGAAACTCTACCTTCTTTTCTTACTTTACTTCTTCACTTTTCTAAATACTTATTACTTCGCAAAGCATACTCCTTTAAACTGAAACTCTACCTTCTTTTCTTACTCTTCTTTTCTTACTTCTTCACTTTTCTAAATACTTATTACTTCGCAAAGCATACTCCTTTAAACTGAAACTCTACCTTCTTTTCTTGCTTTACTTCTTCACTTTTCTAAATACTTATTACTTCGCAAAGCATACTCCTTTAAACTGAAACTCTACCTTCTTTTCTTACTTTACTTCTTCACTTTTCTAAATACTTATTACTTCTCAAAGCATACTCCTTTAAACTGAAACTCTACCTTCTTTTCTTACTTTACTTCTTCACTTTTCTAAATACTTATTACTTCGCAAAGCATACTCCTTTAAACTGAAACTCTACCTTCTTTTCTTACTTTACTTCTTCACTTTTCTAAATACTTATTACTTCGCAAAGCATACTCCTTTAAACTGAAACTCTACCTTCTTTTCTTACTTTACTTCTTCACTTTTCTAAATACTTATTACTTCGCAAAGCATACTCCTTTAAACTGAAACTCTACCTTCTTTTCTTACTTTACTTCTTCACTTTTCTAAATACTTATTACTTCGCAAAGCATACTCCTTTAAACTGAAACTCTACCTTCTTTTCTTAATTTACTTCTTCACTTTTCTAAATACTTATTACTTCGCAAAGCATACTCCTTTAAACTGAAACTCTACCTTCTTTTCTTACTTTACTTCTTCACTTTTCTAAATACTTATTACTTCGCAAAGCATACTCCTTTAAACTGAAACTCTACCTTCTTTTCTTACTTTACTTCTTCACTTTTCTAAATACTTATTACTTCGCAAAGCATACTCCTTTAAACTGAAACTCTACCTTCTTTTCTTACTTTACTTCTTCACTTTTCTAAATACTTATTACTTCGCAAAGCATACTCCTTTAAACTGAAACTCTACCTTCTTTTCTTACTTTACTTCTTCACTTTTCTAAATACTTATTACTTCGCAAAGCATACTCCTTTAAACTGAAACTCTACCTTCTTTTCTTACTTTACTTCTTCACTTTTCTAAATACTTATTACTTCGCAAAGCATACTCCTTTAAACTGAAACTCTACCTTCTTTTCTTACTTTACTTCTTCACTTTTCTAAATACTTATTACTTCTCAAAGCATACTCCTTTAAACTGAAACTCTACCTTCTTTTCTTACTTTACTTCTTCACTTTTCTAAATACTTATTACTTCTCAAAGCATACTCCTTTAAACTGAAACTCTACCTTCTTTTCTTACTTTACTTCTTCACTTTTCTAAATACTTATTACTTCGCAAAGCATACTCCTTTAAACTGAAACTCTACCTTCTTTTCTTACTTTACTTCTTCACTTTTCTAAATACTTATTACTTCGCAAAGCATACTCCTTTAAACTGAAACTCTACCTTCTTTTCTTACTTTACTTCTTCACTTTTCTAAATACTTATTACTTCGCAAAGCATACTCCTTTAAACTGAAACTCTACCTTCTTTTCTTACTTTACTTCTTCACTTTTCTAAATACTTATTACTTCGCAAAGCATACTCCTTTAAACTGAAACTCTACCTTCTTTTCTTACTTTACTTCTTCACTTTTCTAAATACTTATTACTTCGCAAAGCATACTCCTTTAAACTGAAACTCTACCTTCTTTTCTTACTTTACTTCTTCACTTTTCTAAATACTTATTACTTCGCAAAGCATACTCCTTTAAACTGAAACTCTACCTTCTTTTCTTACTTTACTTCTTCACTTTTCTAAATACTTATTACTTCGAAAAGCATACTCCTTTAAACTGAAACTCTACCTTCTTTTCTTACTTTACTTCTTCACTTTTCTAAATACTTATTACTTCGCAAAGCATACTCCTTTAAACTGAAACTCTACCTTCTTTTCTTGCTTTACTTCTTCACTTTTCTAAATACTTATTACTTCGCAAAGCATACTCCTTTAAACTGAAACTCTACCTTCTTTTCTTACTTTACTTCTTCACTTTTCTAAATACTTATTACTTCGCAAAGCATACTCCTTTAAACTGAAACTCTACCTTCTTTTCTTACTTTACTTCTTCACTTTTCTAAATACTTATTACTTCGCAAAGCATACTCCTTTAAACTGAAACTCTACCTTCTTTTCTTACTTTACTTCTTCACTTTTCTAAATACTTATTACTTCTCAAAGCATACTCCTTTAAACTGAAACTCTACCTTCTTTTCTTACTTTACTTCTTCACTTTTCTAAATACTTATTACTTCGCAAAGCATACTCCTTTAAAACTGAAACTCTACCTTCTTTTCTTACTTTACTTCTTCACTTTTCTAAATACTTATTACTTCGCAAAGCATACTCCTTTAAACTGAAACTCTACCTTCTTTTCTTACTTTACTTCTTCACTTTTCTAAATACTTATTACTTCTCAAAGCATACTCCTTTAAACTGAAACTCTACCTTCTTTTCTTACTTTACTTCTTCACTTTTCTAAATACTTATTACTTCTCAAAGCATACTCCTTTAAACTGAAACTCTACCTTCTTTTCTTACTTTACTTCTTCACTTTTCCAAATACTTATTACTTCGCAAAGCATACTCCTTTAAACTGAAACTCTACCTTCTTTTCTTACTTTACTTCTTCACTTTTCTAAATACTTATTACTTCGCAAAGCATACTCCTTTAAACTGAAACTCTACCTTCTTTTCTTACTTTACTTCTTCACTTTTCTAAATACTTATTACTTCGCAAAGCATACTCCTTTAAACTGAAACTCTACCTTCTTTTCTTACTTTACTTCTTCACTTTTCTAAATACTTATTACTTCTCAAAGCATACTCCTTTAAACTGAAACTCTACCTTCTTTTCTTACTTTACTTCTTCACTTTTCTAAATACTTATTACTTCGCAAAGCATACTCCTTTAAACTGAAACTCTACCTTCTTTTCTTACTTTACTTCTTCACTTTTCTAAATACTTATTACTTCTCAAAGCATACTCCTTTAAAACTGAAACTCTACCTTCTTTTCTTACTTTACTTCTTCACTTTTCTAAATACTTATTACTTCGCAAAGCATACTCCTTTAAACTGAAACTCTACCTTCTTTTCTTACTTTACTTCTTCACTTTTCTAAATACTTATTACTTCTCAAAGCATACTCTTTTAAACTGAAACTCTACCTTCTTTTCTTACTTTACTTCTTCACTTTTCTAAATACTTATTACTTCGAAAAGCATACTCCTTTAAACTGAAACTCTACCTTCTTTTCTTACTTTACTTCTTCACTTTTCTAAATACTTATTACTTCTCAAAGCATACTCCTTTAAACTGAAACTCTACCTTCTTTTCTTACTTTACTTATTCACTTTTCTAAATACTTATTACTTCGAAAAGCATACTCCTTTAAAACTGAAACTCTACCTTCTTTTCTTACTTTACTTCTTCACTTTTCTAAATACTTATTACTTCTCAAAGCATACTCCTTTAAACTGAAACTCTACCTTCTTTTCTTACTTTACTTCTTCACTTTTCTAAATACTTATTACTTCGAAAAGCATACTCCTTTAAACTGAAACTCTACCTTCTTTTCTTGCTTTACTTCTTCACTTTTCTAAATACTTATTACTTCGCAAAGCATACTACTTTAAACTGAAACTCTACCTTCTTTTCTTACTTTACTTCTTCACTTTTCCAAATACTTATTACTTCTCAAAGCATACTCCTTTAAACTGAAACTCTACCTTCTTTTCTTGCTTTACTTCTTCACTTTTCTAAATACTTATTACTTCTCAAAGCATACTCCTTAAAACTGAAACTCGACCTTCTTTTCTTACTTTACTTCTTCACTTTTCTAAATACTTATTACTTCGCAAAGCATACTCCTTAAAACTGAAACTCGACCTTCTTTTCTTACTTTACTTCTTCACTTTTCTAAATACTTATTACTTCGCAAAGCATACTCCTTAAAACTGAAACTCTACCTTCTTTTCCTGCTTTACTTCTTCACTTTTCTAAATACTTATTACTTCGCAAAGCATACTCCTTTAAACTGAAACTCTACCTTCTTTTCTTGCTTTACTTCTTCACTTTTCTAAATACTTATTACTTCGAAAAGCATACTCCTTAAAACTGAAACTCTACCTTCTTTTCTTGTTTTACTTCGTCACTTTTCTAAATACTTATTACTTCACAAAGCATACTCCTTTAAACTGAAACTCTACCTTCTTTTCTTGCTTTACTTCTTCACTTTTCTAAATACTTATTACTTCGCAAAGCATACTCCTTTAAACTGAAACTCTACCTTCTTTTCTTACTTTACTTCTTCACTTTTCCAAATATTTATTACTTCTCAAAGCATACTCCTTAAAACTAAAACTCTATCTTTTTTTATTACTTTACTTTTTGTGTTGCTTTTCTACATTTTACATTAAACTATATTTTTTACTTTTCTTATAAACCGTTTTTAAACTTAATGAATATCGGACTGCGACTTCTTGCAGTTTACGATCCCAACACTGCCTTTATGATCATCGTGGATATCCTGTTGCATTCGAAATAGTTGCCAGTGAGCTTTATCGCTCTGGGCAACCATGCTTCAAGCCCCTACCAGAATTGGATAATCAGGAGTAAGGCGTTTCCTTTCAAAGGTTCACTTTACCAGGTACTTTCTCAGCGACAGGCAAGGAATTTGTTCCTAGCCATAATACCTATAAAGTATGATTCAGAAGGTCAATTTCTGCTCCTACCATCTTTTTAATTATATTTTCTTACTTTTCTTAGCATATTTTTATTTTATTTATTTTATCATTATTTTTTAAATATTTTTTCTTACTAGATTATAATTTGCTTTTTTTGTATGTCAAGATCTTTTTTCTTCTTTTTTAACTCTAAAAATCAAAATATTTCATTACCCAAAAACCAAAAAAATTTTCACAACCCAATTCAAAGAAAATTAGCACAACCAAAAATCAATACATTTCGAAACCAAAATCAAAACATTTCGAAACCAAAATCAAAAATTATATCCTTCATCTTTTTTTATCCCATTTTTTCTCAAAACCCTTTTATATTTTAAACTTTTTTTGAAAATTTTTCCTTTCTAACCTTTATCTATCCCGATTTGCCCCAGTTTGTTCCGTCCGAAAAAAGTCTTGCAGTGTAAAAAGCTGAGCAAAAAAACAAAATTAAATTTTTCACGATTTAATGCTTTAAATACTCTTATTCGCCTTTCATTTAGCTCTAAAAATCAAAAAAAATACCAAAAACCAATTCTTAAAATTTTTATCGTGCACCAAAATCGAAAATTTTCAAATCAAAAAAAAACAAAAACTTGCAAAACCAAAACTCTTAAATCAAAAATTTCAAAACCAAAATACAAAATCAAAAGTTTTTAAATCCAATTCAAAAACTTTCGAAAACTTTTCAAAGCCAATATCAAAAATTTTTAAAACAATATCAAAATGTTTAAAATATCGAAATTTTTAAAACTAAAATCAAAAAATTCAAAACAAAACCAATATCAAAAAAAAAATATCTAAAATCAAAAATTTTTAGTCACAAATTTTTTTAATTCCCATTTTTTTTCAAAACCTTTTTGTACTTTAAAACATTTTTCTCAAAAAAAAAATATTCCTTTCTTACCCTTTACCAATCCCGAAATCCCCCAGCTTGTTCCGTCCCAACTCAGCCCTATAGTGTAAAACGCTGAGCAAAAAAGGCTTTTTTACGTTTTTCGCAATTTTCAGGCTTCTAACTCATGCAAATTTAATCTGCTGCGCATTCAAATGCAGTATACTAAATTTTTCCTATCGGAAAATACATTGTAAAACTTAAAAATAATAACAAACGCTTAGATTTTCTAACAAATTTAAAAAAAGACTTTACGCTAGCACGTAACTCAAAAAAATTTCTAAGACTATTATATAAAATTAAAAGTTTTTTAGCTCTAGCACATAACTCAAAAATTTTCCTAATATAGAAAAAATTTAAATATTTTTTCTAGTACATACTTCAAAAATTTTTCTAACACTAGAAAAATTTAAAATTTTTAGCTCTGGTACAGTACCTCTGAAAAATTTTCTAACACTTCAGAAATTTAAAGCTTTAACTCTGAGTACATACCTCAAAAAAATTTCCTACTATGTAGAAAAATTTAAAAATTTTATAACTCTAGTACATAACTTCAAAAAATTTTAAATACTTTTAAAAAAAACTTAAAACTTTTTTCTTTAACACTTATTTTAAAAAAAAATTACTTGAACTAATAAACTAATTT
Source organism: Loxodes magnus (assembly GCA_946699065.1). Lineage (NCBI taxonomy): Eukaryota > Ciliophora > Karyorelictea > Loxodida > Loxodidae > Loxodes > Loxodes magnus. The sequence continues at coordinate 2,832 of CAMPDV010006363.1, read as the reverse complement.
AAAAATAAATAAGTTCAATTTAAAAAGACTTAAGAAAAAAGATGAACAGAAAAAATTAAGAATTTTGAAGTTAATTTTTCTAAATTATAATAATAAGAAGAACATACTTAATTAGAATAAAGACTTAACAATTTTAAATTCTTAAATGTAAAAATTAAATAGTTTAACTCAGTTACGAATAGATCACTTGATGTATCTCTATTTGTCCTCCACACTCATTGTACACCTTTAGCCATAGTACAATTCTAAAATGATAAGCCATAGTCAGCATATACCTTGTTCCAGTCAGTCTACTAAATGAGGTGCGCTAAATTTGAACTTACCTATTATTAGTTATTTGCTTATTCTCCATTCAATATCCTTCCTATATTCCATCTTCGAATATTGTAGTCTTTTGATTAAGTTATTCCAATAAGTATACTTTACTCCGTTGCTCGATACCAACCATTAGTCGTCCTTAGATAATGATAAACTACCCACACTGTCCGTATGACCCAATAATACACAGATACACTATCCATTATTGATATTTCATATTCTTATTGTCTTGTCATCATGATCCAGATAAAATATACTTGTTGTTATTCGAGAATATTACCGATAAGACCATAAGAGGTGTGTCCCGATAAGACCATTGGTACATTGACATGTTCTTGAGAGTTCCATAAACGAATAGTTTTGTCATACGATCCAGATATGATGTAAGTGGAATCACTGGATATAGCCACAGCATATACATAATGTGTGTGACCACTCATGGTCTTACAGGTACCTGTCTTGACGTCTCATAGTCTCACCGTCTTATCTACACTTCCCGATACGATGAACTCTGAATCACTGGATATAGCCACAGCATATACAGAATTAGTGTGACCACTCATGGTCTTACAGGTACCTGTCTTGACGTTCCATAGTCTCACCGTATTATCTGAACTTCCCGATACGATGAACTCTGAATCACTGGATATAGCCACATATAATACAGAACTAGTGTGACCACTCATGGTCTTACAGGTACCTGTCTTGACGTTCCATAGTCTCACCGTATTATCATGAACTTCCCGATACGATGAACTCTGAATCACTGGATATAGCCACATATAATACAGAACTAGTGTGACCACTCATGGTCTTACAGGTACCTGTCAGCTATGTTGTATAGTCGAAGAGTTTTGTCATCATGAGCCAGATGCTATTAAATTAGCGTCTGAGTGAGATGGTAACGGAAGTGACTGAGTTGGTGTGCCCAGTGTATATGTGTGGGTGTTCCGTGATGATTGAGGTAAGGTTAGCGTTGGATAGATCACAGTTTATGAATTTAGTGTTACGGAGGTTGGCTGATGTTAGGTTTGAGTTAGCGAAATTACAGGATGTGAAGGTGGTGTCAGAGATGTCAGAGTTAGTAGAGTCGATGTTTTGAGAAGTTTTAAGTTGTGAAATTAAATTCATGTAATTTAATTAAAGTTAATGAATTTGCTGCTGCTACTTACATCATTGGTTGATTTTTAGCTAGACTTAAGATCTATAACATGTATTGTTAGTTCTTTTCAGATTTTAGCTGCATTAATTCATAAAGAATTATCGACTTTTTGCAGATGTTGATTGCATTCAATGGATTATTCAAAATTGAACTTATGTCTAATTTGCTACTTTGGAATTCGTTGAGGATATTCTAGAGTTGCTGAATGTTTTCGATTTTGAACTCCTAAAGTGGCTATTTCATGACTTAATCTGCTTAAACTTATTCTGGAACTTTAGGTTGGCTTTTTTTTGAAACGTACTGGCCTTAACTTTATTTTTTGGCTTCTTCTTAGGGTTGTCTTACTTATTATATCTGATTTTACTAGAGTTGATTTTATTGATCTATGAACTTTCTTATAGCAACTGTGAAATCTTGTAAACTTGCTCTTTATTCTTGATTCATACTCATAATCTCCTAGAAGACCTTAAATGAAATTTCTGAGATCGATTTTGTAGTTTTGACTCGCATCTTAGTAACTTAAAGATCTAACTCTTTCAATTCATTTTACAAGCTTTCAAATTCTTTTACTACCTCATTCAATGCGTTTAAATTACGATTGTATTCCTAACTGGTTATCATCTTTAAAGTCTTTATTTGTTGATAATTCTCATTTTGAGTATTTATCTTTCTTAGGACTTACTCAATTTCATTTACAATGTTTTATCGTTCCACAATTTCACTCTAACATAGTATTCAAGTCACTTATTTGACTATTTCATTGAAGATTTTTTGAAAATCTACACAAGTTTTCTTGATGCTTAAGATGTTTGCCTTTTAGATATTGGATTGTCCAGATAAGTCTTAAATCAGTTGGATCAGATTGGCCTAATGCTCAAACTTGTTTAACTATTACTTAAAGTATTCTTTTATGTCGAAATTCTTTAGATTTTTTTCTTAAATATTTACTTTTTTGTTGTGAATCTGACATTTAATTGTATCAGTTTCTTAAGTTAAAATTTTAAAGACATTTAGTGCATTACGAACACATCCACACATTAATTATTTTGGCTATCTTTGATCTTAGTCGAAAGACATTTTTACATTTCTAACAGACAGTTAAATCCATTACTTATAATTGATTTAAAAAAGTCTCTCAATAAATACCAAATATTACAATGAAAATAAAATTGATAAAAAATAAATATTAATTAAAAATAAGAATTTATCAAAATTAGTAAATATTTTTTTTTAAAAAAGATGCTAAGGAAAATTAAAAAAATGATAACTATTAGATAAAAAATATATTTAAAAAAAAATAAAGTAAAAACTAAAATATTACATTAATAATTAAATTATATATCTAGATTTAT
>CAMPDV010006362.1:0-22632 GCA_946699065.1 Loxodes magnus | reverse complement strand
AGGGTTTAAGTCCTACAAACAGGAATAGTACTTATAGCATTTAAAAACTCAGAAGCATATGAACAGTTTGGACAAAAAACAAAATGGAAATATAAGACGTTGGTTATACCAATTGAAAAAAGAAATATAGACTAATATTAAAACTACTCAAACTACCCAGTGCACTATAACCTAGATATTGACTTAACAACGGCCCAAATGGAAGTACAGCTAACAAAATTTGGTAAAATTATCTAAACGGTCATTAATACCTACGAAAATACAACCTGATTAAATGGCAAAATAACTGTATACTTGCAACTTGAAAGACAAGAAGACACTTAGAAAATCCCAAACTCAATAAAAATTCTGGACAAGACGGTTAGACTAAATCACCCAGCTATATGAAAATGCGAGAACTGCTAAGTAGTAGGGCATAGTACATATCAGTGTAAAAGAAGGGAATCAATCTAAGCAATTATAAAGGATGCAGAAAATCTTCAGAACAATGTGATGTAGATTGAGCTAAGTAGCAATTCTTTGCAGGATGTGAAAGAAGAAGCAAAAATAGGAATTAAAAAAGAAGAACAAGTTATGTAAGAGAATCCTAAGTAATTTCCTCAATAATCAATAAAATAATATTCCTAATTTTAAACAAAATGAATTATTTCTAATCTCATGAGCTTCTAGTACAAGCTTTATAATGCAAGACAAACTTCTAAAGCTGACGAAAAATGGTAAGAAGAGTGATATATAACTACAAGAATAAATAACATAAGTTGTAAGATAAAAGAAATATCTCACTTAAAAAACACATAGAAAACCAAAGCTGAACTCCAAAACACTGATGAAACTAAAGAACTAATCAGTAATAATCTCGACAGAAAGCATATACTTGAATTTAAAAAAAGAATAAAACTCTTGAAGACTATGGATTTAAATCTTAACAAATAATTTCACAAAATAACCTACAAAAAGTTGAACAAGTAATAGCACCAAAAATCAATATCTCAGGCGACTAATCTAATATAGAACAAGATTAAGATTAAATCAGCCATACCCAAATAAACTCAATAGATAACTCTTCTCAAATAGAATGAGAAAGAATAAATTTAGGCACCTCCAATATAAGAGGAATAAGATCAAACAAAGCTTAACTACTAAAGTTTATGGAAGAAAAAATGATAGATATTATGGCGTTATAAGAAATACATGTAGCGTAATTCTTAGATATGCCACAACTATTTGGATACAGAGCGTGTATAAAGTTAGACACAAATCATAGTAAAGGAGTACCACTCTGTATCAGAGAAAAATAACTAGATAGAGTAAAAGAAATAGAAATAGAAATAGAGGGTCTCAACTAAATAGAATTATACCAGGGCAGTCGTATAATAGGTATAAATCTAGATAGCAGATTAGCATTAATAAGCATTTATGCTCCGACAACCTAAGAGTAAGCACAACTGGATATTTTCTATGACGGATTACGACAATTTGTACACACAGCAATCGGCCTAGGACTTCAAATAATAGTGTGGGTGATTTCAATGCTCACATACCATAATTTCTACCAAATGAACTAAATATAGCAGGGTAACATTTACTAAATTTTATGCAAGAATTTGATCTGACATGCAAAGATCCAATACAAGATCCAACATACATCACAATTTAAGGTAGAAGCAAATTCAAAATTGACTATTTCTTAACAGATTCATTTATATCACCCAATATCATTAACACTTAATTTTACCAACGCAGAACAATAGGAGATCATCAACCTGGAAGATTAATATTACAAATAGTTAAAAAAAGTCGTGAATATATATAGAAAAAGAGAATTTGATTTATAAAACTCCAACAAGAATTGGTCTAAGAAAAATTTCAGAAATAGTTTGAGGAAACAGACATAAATCAATTCTCACATCTAAGCACTGAAGAATTTTATGTCAAATGATAAGAAAAAATCTATTAAAACGCAGTCTTAGTATGTGGTCACACTACCTAAACAGCAAGAAAATATTATTACTCAGATGAAACGAAGTAAGCAAGGAAAAGATTCAAAAGCTAAGCAAAAAAAGTAAAGCAATTAATAAGACAAGGCGAGCTAGAAACAATTCGTGAAATTAAACTAAGATAGGAACTTAGGCTCAAATATACATTACATATGAAATAAGACTGCAAAAACTAATTCAATATTTTTCTCGACAAAATCAATAAGGGGAACCTTAATGACACATGAAAAGGATTAAGGAGATGATTTAAAAGAGGGAAAATAGCACCATGAACATTAGTAAATGAAGAAGACATTCAACATTTCAAAATAAGTTGAGAAAATCTTTATAAGAATGGAAACAACAATCTACCAAACTAATTCAAAAATTAGCAATCAATAGAAATCAAGATTACTGATATAGAATAATGCATCAGAAAACTAGCCCAATGAAAAGCAGCCGGGCCTGACCAAATATAAGCAGGTACAATTATCTCAGGAGGGAAGTAATTGATAATGGTAATTGCCTAACTAGTTAAAAAAATATTAGAGATAGGAACTATTCCTAAAAAAATCAAAGAATCATACATAGTACTTATACACAAAAAAGGAAACTCAAATGATCCAATGAATTATCGACCCATTTCTCTTATTAACCATATCTTAAAAATTATAGACATATGAATATTTGAATAACTAAATTCATATTTAATACGACAGGATGATGAATTATAATATGGGTTTAAACCAAGTAAATCTTGCGCCCAGCAAATCTTCAATATAAGGACAATATAAGAATGGCTCTACTAAAGCAACACAGAAGTAGTAGTAATACTTATTGATATTAAGAAAGCATTCGACTCTGTAATAAGATCAGATATATGACATTCCCTAAATGAAATCGAGGTCCCAGAAAAACTAATAAAATTACAAGCAGAAATATATAGAGAAGAGGACATCAAATTGAAAATAAATGATCTTATATCAGATAAGTTTGAAACGGAGAAAGGAGTTAAATAAGGATGTACATGCTCCCCTAATCTTTTTAATATTATAATAAATATACTTTTAAAAGAATTAAGATAAAAATAGATCGGAATAACAATGGAACTCGAAACAGAATACTGTATAAGGCAAAGATATTGTGGTACGTTGGCTTACGCAGATGATATAACATGCATAGTTCAGCCAGAACAAATACAAGAACTAAGTGATATTCTAACGGCATGATCTAAAAAATACAAAATGTAAATAGCAGATAAAACGAAATGAATACTATGAAATGGAAATAGTATAAAAAACTAAACAATAATAAATATAGATGGAATGCAAATAGAAAGGGTGAAAACTTTTAAATATCTTGGACATTGATTACAGGAAGAAATATCTTTTGAAAAGCACTTAGAATCTAGAATCTCTGAATGTCAAAAAACACAAGCATGAATCTTAAACAAGATCACAATATAAAAAGGTATCACCCCTATAATGCATAGATTATACTAAAAGCCTTTGTAAACTAAATTTTTGGATATGGAAGTTAATGCATTCCATTTATAGAAGAAATCATAGGACAAGGTATTCTAGAGAAACTAGAAATAATTCAACGAAGATCTCTTAGAGCAATAATAGATGCTCCATTCTGTATTCAAAACAAGATACTTGAAAATGAATTACAATTTACTAAAATGTAATACTATTTATGATAACGTATGCTGATTTTCAGACGAAAATTACTCCTAAACTCGGAAACAACTATGGATGGTTGAATGTGCTAAATCACAAAATAAAAAAACTTTTTATTTGAAATCTTCTCATAAAAAGTGCTAGAAAAACTACGATTAAACGATCAAATTTTAATGCAAGACGAGTGAAATGGTTAAAAAATAAAAATAATAATAATAATAAATGATGCTATAAAATTCCATAATAAAGTAGAGGCTTTAACTCGCATGGAAAACATGACAACAACCTTTATTTATAGAAGCCAATGACTTGAATCCTTTATAAAAGGTCCTCCAAATTACCTAAGATATAATAAGCATAGAAAATAAGAAATTTGTTATCTATTCAGATTAAGAGCCAAATGTAGCGGTGCAGCACAGACAATGAAAGTAAGGCATTTAATAGAAAATAACATATGTAATATGTGCAGAAATGGGATAGAGGATGAGGCCCATATAATTGAGATATGCGAATAATATTAATAAGAAAGAGAAGAATTGTAATAAAAATTAAATACGATAGAACAAAATTAAACCTAAATAAATATTATGTAGACCAAACTAAATTTATTCAAAATAGTTTGAGGTAATTTTGAATTTGAAAATTGAATTCGGTCTTTTCAAATAGATCAGAGAAGCTCAATAGATGCATGAATTAAAGATTTTATTAAAAGCATACTAGAAAAAAGAAGACGGGGATATATAAACAAAATCCTTCCTTTTAATAAAATAATAGGTAAGGATTATAGAGCTGGCTCAAGTAAGCACACTTGAATATTCAAAAAGCTAGTCAATGAATAAAAATAAAAAGTAGAAAAAAGAAAATGAAATTTATTTGACAAATAGATAGAATAAAACTTAAAAAATACAAAAAAAGACATACAGATGAAATGTAATTAAATAAACAAGCGAAAAAGATAAAAATTTAATAAATAATAATTGACGCTCAATTACTCTAAAGAGATCTTTTAGAAGAAATTGATCCTGAACTCTCAAATTAGTAGGTATTAGATATGCTAGAAGAGGAACTTGATGAAGCACAAGAAATTCAAAGAGACCAGATGAAGCTAGAATCATTTCTAGCCTATTATTAACATATACATTTGGTTTCTTTAACTTCCGTGGTGATCCAAATAAAGGTGGTACCACGATAATTTAATTAATTTATTTATTTATAAGGAGATAAAATAAAACTATTAATAGAGAACTATTATTAATACTAATAGTAGGTGAATTTATACTCCATATTCTTAAGATATTCTGCTTAAATAGCTTCTAAAATTATAGCAATAAGGAGTAGAAGCTTAAACATTTATTAACTTTTATTTTCTTACAACTTTAAATTTATAAATGTGTTGACACATCAAAAATACGAAAACTTCGTGTCTATTATATATTTACGTGTTAAAGGCTAGACTAAAAATGAAATAGGTAGAAAAACAAGCCTAATTTATTTTGAATAAGTGTTTACTTGAATTATAAAATGTAAATTAAGCATAAATAATTAGTTGTATATAATATAGATTGCTACATTAATATTTCTTAGCCAATTTAATTATTCATACATTTTAAATAGATTTATATTTATAAACGATTAAGATTATAAGTTAATAGAAAGAGTAATTGGATATTTTTTTAGTAAAGCTAGTGGTCTTCTACTATTTTTAGAAATATAAGGACAATATAAATAAAGAAAATAATAGTATATTTTATTAGTTTAAAGTTAGAAACCGAAAATATATATTTAATCAAGTAGCATTAGTTATAGAAGAATTATAATTTATTCTTAAATACTCTAGATATATTTATAAGATGTAGTTATATAATAAATAATAATTATGATATATTTAAACTATTATTTATAAGAAGTGATGGAAAGAAATAAAAAGGTGATAATTGAGAATTAAATAGATGTATGAAGTAAAAGAAATAGGATAATTATATCTATCCCATTACTTGCTTCTCTGTTTATTGAAATGTCTTATAAAATATTATAAGATTAATTTTATTATAATTTTATCATTATAAAAGACTGAAAATAAATTAATATAAATATAAAATTAGTATTAAAATGATAAATATTCTAAATATTATGTTATAAAAATAAGCTATAAATAATCTGAAATCTATTCTATCTATATCTAAATTATATATTAATATATTTTAGCAAGCTTAAATGAAAAGAACTAACTATAAAAATTAGAGAACAACTTTATCTTTATCATTTAACCTTATAATTTTATTTTAGAATGTAAATATAATTTAAATTTTAGGGAAATATTATTAAACTTTTGCTTTATTTTACTAAAATAAGCTTAGTATTATATGATATTGATATATCTTATAAAAGAGTATAGATTCACTTTCATTTAATCAATAATCTCTTATAAGATAGTATCAATATCTTATTTAAAAATTATTTTTAATAGAAGGAACTTTGGAAAAGTTTTAACCAAAACTAAAAGTTGAATATTTAGAATGTTAATATAATTATATTTTAATACATAAAAGCTATCAGGTAAATGTAGTTATATAAATATCTAATAAATAAAGTATAAATTTAAAAAATTAATTAAAAACTGCATAAGTAAACTACTCTTTCTAATGTAAAATTTTATCTAAATATATGTATCATTAAGCTTATTTTAAGAATTAATAATTATAGCTATATAACTCAATTTTTTTAATTTAGCAATTTGAATAATTAATAAATAGTTTAATAACTTATATCATAATTAGAAACTAAAAAATTCATTCTTTTTGAAATAGCTTAGAGAAAAAAACTTTTTTGTATACTATTTTTTAATATTTAGATAAACTGAATTTCTTATTTATTAAAAAAGAACTATTAAAGTAAATAAAATTGCTTATATTTATCTTAATAATAACTAAATTGGTACTTTTACTTTATTGATTCTTTCTATCAAATAAATTAAAAAAAAAAAAAAATTCCACATCCGGGACTTGAACCCGGGTCTTTCGGGTGAAAGCCGAATATCCTAACCTGCTAGACTAATGTGGATTTAAAAGATTATATTTGATTAATATTTAAACTTGATTAATTGAATTTATAGTAAGATTCTAAATATGACTTACTAATACTTTTTCACAAATATTAACCTTTATATCATAAAGTTTAAAAGAGTTATAATGTAAAACTTTTGTAATACATAAGTGAATGCCTCCTATATCTTAATCAATAAAATTCTGAACAATAAATTTAAATATCCATTTGAGCAATCTCTGTTTTTACCTTTAAATGAAAATTATAATAATAGGATACCTACAACAAGTATTCAATTGCATTTTCTTAAAAAAAGAATAAATAAGGATTTATTTTAAATAAAAAAGCAATGCTTTTTAGTAATAAGTTGATAAATAAATTTGGTATTTGATTGTTAATTTTTAGTTTTAATTTGATTTCATAATCTAATGTGAGGATTTTGGTATCTAAGTTATAATTCTCTTAGACTAAAATCTAGTACTATTAAGGATTTTTTATTAGAATATTATAAAATATTTTTTAATTTTATGATCTGAAAAATATAAAATTAGGTAAAAGTTAGCTAGAAGTTAATAGCAAGTTGATTTAATTTTAAATAAACAATTTTATTTTTAAGACTTAAGACTTAAGAATTTAGTTGGTTAGGTTATATGTAATTTAATATATTCTAAATGTATTAAGACTGAATAATAATTAGTTAGATATTAAATATCATATCATTATTTATAAAAATTAAGGTTACTTAAATAAATTTTTATTGCTAAGTTGCTTTATTTTCTAACCATATTAAGCTTACTTCAGCTCTATCATAAAAATAACTTTGAATAAACTGAGTTAAGCGATCATTAATAAATAATAAGCTTATCTCTTTTTTATGCTATTAGAATAATAAATTTTAACCTCTTTAGCTATAAAATTTATTTTTAGTATTTTGCTTTAAGTTAAGAAGCATACAACTATTCATAATTAATTCTTTAAGTTATTATAATTTAAGATTTTAGGTTTAAAGGATTGCCTTTTAATTTAATTTTTAGCAATTAAGCAAATAAATATAGGAGTTTTAGAAAATTAATAGATAGTGTCTTTGCCTTTAACTTTTTATTTATTTTAAACTTTAATTTAAATAAATAAATGCATTACAAAATCATACTTATAACCTAAATTCTCTTCTTGACTGAATCTTTTAGAAATTTTAGCTTTTTTTATTTTTTTGATTACAAGTTATATGATGTTGTAAGTAGGATATAAATTGATTTACTGAGAAGCTTATGAAAGTATTTATAATTATCTTTTTAAAGTTAAATAAAATAATAGCTAAATTCTATTTATCTAGCTAGGATTAATAAAAAATAATAAATATAAGAATAATTATCTGAGATAGTTTATAAATAGCAAATTAATAGCTATAATTAATTAAAGAAGAAGCATGATAATTCATATATCACTTTAAACTTAGAATTTACATTTTTTAATCTTCTTATGCTTTAATTATATAAATTATGTCTAGTTAATTCCATTTTTCTTTTAAGAATAACTATATAAAGTTACCAAATGTAAAATCAATTTATTTTTGTTTTATTTCATTTTGAAGGGCAAATACTCAATATCAATCTTTTTTTATTATCTTGGATTACCTAGCAAAATAATCAGAATAAATAGGTAAGAAAATGAATATAAATCTATAATAACTTGTTAGATTTATTAACAACTACTTATCCTTTATATATAAATAAGATATAATATATTAAGAAATAAATCTGATTTAAGTGAAGTAATCAATGAAGTTTATTTTAAATTAGATATATTTATATCAACACTATTATATTTATCAAGCTATATTTCTCTTTTTTATCTTTTATGCTTAATTTATTAAATTTTAAATCTTAGAAAATAAAAAATATTTTAGTCACTAAGATAAAAGCATTGCTGCCCCTCTTTATCATTTCAAATCTTCACTATATCAAGTATTATTTTATTAATCTTATAGAATAAACACTTTGTAGCATACGATCAATTTATCTCAAGTTACTCTTTTTTTAAACATTTTTATCTAAATAAATTAAGCCTCAATCTTGGAAAAATTATATCACAAAATTTCCTTATGATTTAAGTAAATTCCAAGATAATTATTTCTATAAAAGCTTTTTTCAATACTTTATAAGCTGAAATTTAATTAAAGCTTTGAGTTTGCTTAGTAAGCTATTTTATCTTGCAGTTCAAATTATATAAACTTTTAATAGTGAAACAAACTCTATTTTTTAAGTTACTTTAACTAAAAGACTCTAGATATCTGAGATAATTTAGCTTACTATAAAAAAATTTATGATAGTTTATTCTGGATAAAATTGTGAGGGTTAGGTATTCTGGTTTCTAGATACATCTACTTGAATTGTTTTCTTAAAAAAAGACTAAAAGGTTTATTAACTAAAGTTTTGCTAAATATGCAGATGGTAAATTAAACATCTGTTTATGAATGTGATAAATACGAATGAAAAGCTAGCTAGAAAAGAAATAAATGGTAGCGATTTATTAATAAGGATTATTTAGAGCTTTAATATACAAAATGATTAGGAAAGTATTTGAAAGAAAATTAATATTATACGATAAAGTTGAGTAGAGTTAACTTTATTATATAAATATATAAGCATAATTTTAGTTTTTTCACTCTATAAAATTTTAATCTAATATATCAATGTTTAATCTAGTGAGCTATTTTAGTTAGAATCTAAATACTAAATATAATAATTCTATAATATATATTAAGCTTTAAATACTCCTATATAAGCTAGCATTTTCAAATTTTCTTCATTTCTGGGTGAAGTGAAAGAAAATTTTAAAAGAAATTTACTCTGATCTTTATTCTATTTCTGATGTTAAGCAAAATTTAAGGTTTGAATGAATAATTACTCTTTGAAATTAAATTTAAAAAGCAGAACCAAAATATTTAAAACAGAAATAACTAAAAAAATTAAAAATGGACCAAATTCTTAAAAATAAAAGAATTAAAATCTAATTTCATAATAAAGTCATAATCATCTATTTAGATAGAATGTTTATTTAGCCAAATGGAGTTTTTCAATATTTTTAAGCAATCATATAACTTAAAAACTTTAGATTTGTAGAAATATTATAATATAATTTTCTTTAGATTAAAGCAGGTAAATTAGAAGATTATTTAATAAAAATAGTTTAAATTTATATTCTTAGATTTATAGAAGCTAAGAATATTCTATGAGCTAGAATTTATAAACATATAAGCATTAGAATTAGAGTTATAGTTATCATTATATTTATTAATTAAATCTATTAAGTATAATTAAAATAATTATTTTAGATAAATTAAATAATTTTCATAAGTTTAAGCTTCTATTTTGAGTTAACTATATCAATAAACTTAATAGAGTAAAATCAAAAGCAACCAAAGTTTGAATAGAAATGTTAACAGAATCTGGAGTAAATAACTTAGGCTATCTTTATGTCTAAGTTAAAACATATAATAAATCTTGATAATTTCGTTATAGCTATTAAACTATTCTTTATAAATAGAAATTTTTTGAATTTTTGCTGATTTTTAAAATGAAGAACTAAAAATGATTTAAGAATAGAAATTTAAAAATGATAAAGAAAAATCCTAAAAAATCTAAATTAAATATTAAATTATTAAGCAATCAAAGCAAAAATATATAAGGAGATTAGGTGAACAACAAATTGTAATTACCAAGAAAGTTCTTTTGTTAAGTATAACGTAAGATTTAAACTCAAATTATTTAAAATGATTCTTAATTTACCAACTTTTGCTCCTAATAACTTAAATTTATTTAAAACTACAAAATAAAATAAATTATGCATAGAAATGTTTAAAAGCATAAGCCATTATAAGCATAAATTATTAGGTAGAAAGTGTAGGATGTGATAAGTAATAATTGCAATTTTAAGTTTAAATATCATAATTTTCTGATATTTCAAACTTTAGATTATTAGTAGCTTAGTCATCTAAAACATTTGAGATACTAGATTAATTTAAGGAAATAATAAGCCTACAATTTAAAATTCTTAACTAGAAAATGTTAATATTAAGTTTAGAAAATCATGCATACATAATAGTCTAGATTTAGGAGAAATCTCATTACGCTTAATGATGCATTTAGACCATTTTAGTTTAAGCTAAGACTGTATCAATGTTAGTTCAATCAACTGTTTCTTCTTTTATAATAAATCTACTTACACTTAATTTACCTCATGTTCATACTCTATAATTCCTGGTTTAAACAAAAGTAAATATCAATCTCTTATTTACTGAGAGATTCTAATTCTAAGGAAATAAAATTATATCTTATAAGAGTATATATGGTGATTTAGATATTTAAATGAAAGCAGAATTATTAAAGCAAAAAATCATAGCTATTAAGTTCTTTTTAGTAAGAACTCATTTTATTTAGACTTTGCTTTTATTCAATTTCAGGAGTAGAAATATAAGTGCACGACATCTCGTGATCCTAGTTGTAGAAACATCTTATTAGATAAAATAATCTTCTTCAGTATCCTTTTTTTGCTTTTAAACATAGCTTAGCCTTAGATTTATAGTTAACAATTATTTTTGGGTTGATAGAATTTGATATATTCCATTTTATTTAGCTTAATTGATTTCTAACAAAAATAAAAGCAAAATGATTAATTAAGTCAAATATTAACTTACTTAATACTAAAGTGGTAAATATATAAGGTAACTAGAATTTATAGCAAGTAGTCTAAAGTTTATTTTATATCTTTAAAAGTTGAGAGACATTAAATTTCTTATCCATTTGTTCATAACAGCATTTATAGTTTATATTTTTATAATAAGATAAAAATTATTTCACAATATAAGGTATAATCATAACTAGATCTATAACCTTCTATAGCTTAGATAAGCTATATAGTATAAGTATTTTACTTAATTAAAGAGACTATAGTTAATTCTAAAATAAATAAATTTAAATTTTTAAGAAAATATAATTAAAATAATTATAAAGGAATATTGAAATTAAAATAGGCTAAATGTAAGAAGTATACTCATTTTCTGGGATTCACAAACCATTTCAAAGTAGTCAATTTTTATAAGTGATAGAACTACTCTACTCTAAAATCAAATCTTATCTACTGTTCTAATTCCCGATTAAGTGTAAATTTCTTCTTATATATATCTCCGTAGGGATAGCAGAATATCTTCCTAAAATATTATTATATTTTCTTTTCTAATCAGTATCTCTCTTCTCAATATACACTTACTTTTATAGAAAAATATGTACTGTTGCTAAAGATAATTTCTTGTGCAGGAACATTATCTTGTTCCAGATCTATATATCCTCAATTTCCTGATTTTATGCTTGTCATTTTTTGATTTTCAATTGCATTTTTGCCAATTATCTTAAACTTTTTCATGCCTTTCTTCAGTTCAATTAGCTTTTATTGCTAAATTTTTGATTGTTTTGTCTTTTTTTGTGATATGCTTTAATGGGTATAGATCTAACTTTCAGACAAATATCTGAGTTTATTCTACTGTTATATTTAGTCTCTTCAATGAATTATATTTTTTAACTTCTGATATTTTATCACTTTCAATTACCAAACTTATAATATTTCTCTTACTCTTCTTCACTATTCGTAGAAATCAAACTATTCTTTTCTCTTTTAACTTCTGATATTTGATCACTTTCAATTACCAATTACCAAACTTATAATCTTTTTCTTACTCTTCTTCACTATTCATAGAAATCAAACTATTCTTTTCTCTTTTAACTTCTGATATTTGATCACTTTCAATTACCAAACTTATAATCTTTTTCTTACTCTTCTTCACTATTCATAGAAATCAAACTATTCTTTTCTCTTTTAACTTCTGATATTTGATCACTTTCAATTACCAAACTTATAATCTTTTTCTTACTCTTCTTCACTATTCATAGAAATCAAACTATTCTTTTCTCTTTTAACTTCTGATATTTGATCACTTTCAATTACCAAACTTATAATCTTTTTCTTACTCTTCTTCACTATTCATAGAAATCAAACTATTCTTTTCTCTTTTAACTTCTGATATTTGATCACTTTCAATTACTAAACTTATAATCTTTTTCTTACTCTTCTTCACTATTCATAGAAATCAAACTATTCTTTTCTCTTTTAACTTCTGATATTTGATCACTTTCAATTACCAAACTTATAATCTTTTTCTTACTCTTCTTCACTATTCATAGAAATCAAACTATTCTTTTCTCTTTTAACTTCTGATATTTGATCACTTTCAATTACCAAACTTATAATCTTTTTCTTACTCTTCTTCACTATTCATAGAAATCAAACTATTCTTTTCTCTTTCAACTTCTGATATTTGATCACTTTCAATTACCAAACTTATAATCTTTTTCTTACTCTTCTTCACTATTCATAGAAATCAAACTATTCTTTTCTCTTTTAACTTCTGATATTTGATCACTTTCAATTACCAAACTTATAATCTTTTTCTTACTCTTCTTCACTATTCATAGAAATCAAAATATTCTTTTCTCTTTTAACTTCTGATATTTGATCACTTTCAATTACCAAACTTATAATCTTTTTCTTACTCTTCTTCACTATTCATAGAAATCAAACTATTCTTTTCTCTTTTAACTTCTGATATTTAATCACTTTCAATTACCAAACTTATAATCTTTTTCTTACTCTTCTTCACTATTCATAGAAATCAAACTATTCTTTTCTCTTTTAACTTCTGATATTTGATCACTTTCAATTACCAAACTTATAATCTTTTTCTTACTCTTCTTCACTATTCATAGAAATCAAAATATTCTTTTCTCTTTTAACTTCTTATATTTGATCACTTTCAATTACCAAACTTATAATCTTTTTCTTACTCTTCTTCACTATTCATAGAAATCAAACTATTCTTTTCTCTTTTAACTTCTGATATTTGATCACTTTCAATTACTAAACTTATAATCTTTTTCTTACTCTTCTTCACTATTCATAGAAATCAAACTATTCTTTTCTCTTTTAACTTCTGATATTTGATCACTTTCAATTACCAAACTTATAATCTTTTTCTTACTCTTCTTCACTATTCATAGAAATCAAAATATTCTTTTCTCTTTTAACTTCTGATATTTGATCACTTTCAATTACCAAACTTATAATCTTTTTCTTACTCTTCTTCACTATTCATAGAAATCAAACTATTCTTTTCTCTTTTAACTTCTGATATTTGATCACTTTCAATTATCAAACTTATAATCTTTTTCTTACTCTTCTTCACTATTCATAGAAATCAAACTATTCTTTTCTCTTTTAACTTCTGATATTTGATCACTTTCAATTACCAAACTTATAATCTTTTTCTTACTCTTCTTCACTATTCATAGAAATCAAACTATTCTTTTCTCTTTTAACTTCTGATATTTAATCACTTTCAATTACCAAACTTATAATCTTTTTCTTACTCTTCTTCACTATTCATAGAAATCAAACTATTCTTTTCTCTTTTAACTTCTGATATTTGATCACTTTCAATTACCAAACTTATAATCTTTTTCTTACTCTTCTTCACTATTCATAGAAATCAAACTATTCTTTTCTCTTTTAACTTCTGATATTTGATCACTTTCAATTACCAAACTTATAATCTTTTTCTTACTCTTCTTCACTATTCATAGAAATCAAACTATTCTTTTCTCTTTTAACTTCTGATATTTAATCACTTTCAATTACCAAACTTATAATCTTTTTCTTACTCTTCTTCACTATTCGTAGAAATCAAACTATTCTTTTCTCTTTTAACTTCTGATATTTGATCACTTTCAATTACCAAACTTATAATCTTTTTCTTACTCTTCTTCACTATTCATAGAAATCAAACTATTCTTTTCTCTTTTAACTTCTGATATTTGATCACTTTCAATTACCAAACTTATAATCTTTTTCTTACTCTTCTTCACTATTCATAGAAATCAAACTATTCTTTTCTCTTTTAACTTCTGATATTTGATCACTTTCAATTACCAAACTTATAATCTTTTTCTTACTCTTCTTCACTATTCATGGAAATCAAAATATTCTTTTCTCTTTTAACTTCTGATATTTGATCACTTTCAATTACCAAACTTATAATCTTTTTCTTACTCTTCTTCACTATTCATAGAAATCAAACTATTCTTTTCTCTTTTAACTTCTGATATTTGATCACTTTCAATTACCAAACTTATAATCTTTTTCTTACTCTTCTTCACTATTCATAGAAATCAAACTATTCTTTTCTCTTTTAACTTCTGATATTTGATCACTTTCAATTACCAAACTTATAATCTTTTTCTTACTCTTCTTCACTATTCATAGAAATCAAACTATTCTTTTCTCTTTTAACTTCTGATATTTGATCACTTTCAATTACCAAACTTATAATCTTTTTCTTACTCTTCTTCACTATTCATAGAAATCAAACTATTCTTTTCTCTTTCAACTTCTGATATTTGATCACTTTCAATTACCAAACTTATAATCTTTTTCTTACTCTTCTTCACTATTCATAGAAATCAAACTATTCTTTTCTCTTTTAACTTCTGATATTTGATCACTTTCAATTACCAAACTTATAATCTTTTTCTTACTCTTCTTCACTATTCATAGAAATCAAAATATTCTTTTCTCTTTTAACTTCTGATATTTGATCACTTTCAATTACCAAACTTATAATCTTTTTCTTACTCTTCTTCACTATTCATAGAAATCAAACTATTCTTTTCTCTTTTAACTTCTGATATTTAATCACTTTCAATTACCAAACTTATAATCTTTTTCTTACTCTTCTTCACTATTCATAGAAATCAAACTATTCTTTTCTCTTTTAACTTCTGATATTTGATCACTTTCAATTACCAAACTTATAATCTTTTTCTTACTCTTCTTCACTATTCATAGAAATCAAAATATTCTTTTCTCTTTTAACTTCTTATATTTGATCACTTTCAATTACCAAACTTATAATCTTTTTCTTACTCTTCTTCACTATTCATAGAAATCAAACTATTCTTTTCTCTTTTAACTTCTGATATTTGATCACTTTCAATTACCAAACTTATAATCTTTTTCTTACTCTTCTTCACTATTCATAGAAATCAAAATATTCTTTTCTCTTTTAACTTCTTATATTTGATCACTTTCAATTACCAAACTTATAATCTTTTTCTTACTCTTCTTCACTATTCATAGAAATCAAACTATTCTTTTCTCTTTTAACTTCTGATATTTGATCACTTTCAATTACTAAACTTATAATCTTTTTCTTACTCTTCTTCACTATTCATAGAAATCAAACTATTCTTTTCTCTTTTAACTTCTGATATTTGATCACTTTCAATTACCAAACTTATAATCTTTTTCTTACTCTTCTTCACTATTCATAGAAATCAAACTATTCTTTTCTCTTTTAACTTCTGATATTTGATCACTTTCAATTACCAAACTTATAATCTTTTTCTTACTCTTCTTCACTATTCATAGAAATCAAACTATTCTTTTCTCTTTTAACTTCTGATATTTGATCACTTTCAATTACCAAACTTATAATCTTTTTCTTACTCTTCTTCACTATTCATAGAAATCAAACTATTCTTTTCTCTTTTAACTTCTGATATTTAATCACTTTCAATTACCAAACTTATAATCTTTTTCTTACTCTTCTTCACTATTCGTAGAAATCAAACTATTCTTTTCTCTTTTAACTTCTGATATTTGATCACTTTCAATTACCAAACTTATAATCTTTTTCTTACTCTTCTTCACTATTCATAGAAATCAAACTATTCTTTTCTCTTTTAACTTCTGATATTTGATCACTTTCAATTACCAAACTTATAATCTTTTTCTTACTCTTCTTCACTATTCATAGAAATCAAACTATTCTTTTCTCTTTTAACTTCTGATATTTAATCACTTTCAATTACCAAACTTATAATCTTTTTCTTACTCTTCTTCACTATTCATAGAAATCAAACTATTCTTTTCTCTTTTAACTTCTGATATTTGATCACTTTCAATTACCAAACTTATAATCTTTTTCTTACTCTTCTTCACTATTCATAGAAATCAAACTATTCTTTTCTCTTTTAACTTCTGATATTTGATCACTTTCAATTACCAAACCTATAATCTTTTTCTTACTCTTCTTCACTATTCATAGAAATCAAACTATTCTTTTCTCTTTTAACTTCTGATATTTGATCACTTTCAATTACCAAACTTATAATCTTTTTCTTACTCTTCTTCACTATTCGTAGAAATCAAACTATTCTTTTCTCTTTTAACTTCTGATATTTGATCACTTTCAATTACCAAACTTATAATCTTTTTCTTACTCTTCTTCACTATTCATGGAAATCAAAATATTCTTTTCTCTTTTAACTTCTGATATTTGATCACTTTCAATTACTAAACTTATAATCTTTTTCTTACTCTTCTTCACTATTCATAGAAATCAAACTATTCTTTTCTCTTTTAACTTCTGATATTTGATCACTTTCAATTACCAAACTTATAATCTTTTTCTTACTCTTCTTCACTATTCATAGAAATCAAACTATTCTTTTCTCTTTTAACTTCTGATATTTGATCACTTTCAATTACCAAACTTATAATCTTTTTCTTACTCTTCTTCACTATTCGTAGAAATCAAACTATTCTTTTCTCTTTTAACTTCTGATATTTGATCACTTTCAATTACCAAACTTATAATCTTTTTCTTACTCTTCTTCACTATTCATAGAAATCAAACTATTCTTTTCTCTTTTAACTTCTGATATTTGATCACTTTCAATTACCAAACTTATAATCTTTTTCTTACTCTTCTTCACTATTCATAGAAATCAAACTATTCTTTTCTCTTTTAACTTCTGATATTTGATCACTTTCAATTACCAAACTTATAATCTTTTTCTTACTCTTCTTCACTATTCATAGAAATCAAACTATTCTTTTCTCTTTTAACTTCTGATATTTGATCACTTTCAATTACCAAACTTATAATCTTTTTCTTACTCTTCTTCACTATTCATAGAAATCAAAATATTCTTTTCTCTTTTAACTTCTGATATTTGATCACTTTCAATTACCAAACTTATAATCTTTTTCTTACTCTTCTTCACTATTCATAGAAATCAAACTATTCTTTTCTCTTTTAACTTCTGATATTTGATCACTTTCAATTACCAAACTTATAATCTTTTTCTTACTCTTCTTCACTATTCATAGAAATCAAACTATTCTTTTCTCTTTTAACTTCTGATATTTGATCACTTTCAATTACCAAACTTATAATCTTTTTCTTACTCTTCTTCACTATTCATAGAAATCAAACTATTCTTTTCTCTTTTAACTTCTGATATTTGATCACTTTCAATTACCAAACTTATAATCTTTTTCTTACTCTTCTTCACTATTCGTAGAAATCAAACTATTCTTTTCTCTTTTAACTTCTGATATTTGATCACTTTCAATTACCAAACTTATAATCTTTTTCTTACTCTTCTTCACTATTCATAGAAATCAAATAATCTTTTTCTTACTCTTCTTCACTATTCTCAATTACCAAACTTTCTTTTTCTTACTCTTCTTCAACTTCTGATATTTGATCACTTTCAATTACCAAACTTATAATCTTTTTCTTACTCTTCTTCACTATTCATAGATATTTCTTTTTTCTTACTCTTCTTCACTATTCATAGAAATCAAACTATTCTTTTCTCTTTTAACTTCTGATATTTGATCACTTTCAATTACCAAACTTATAATCTTTTTCTTACTCTTCTTCACTATTCGTAGAAATCAAAATATTCTTTTCTCTTTTAACTTCTGATATTTGATCACTTTCAATTACCAAACTTATAATCTTTTTCTTACTCTTCTTCACTATTCATAGAAATCAAACTATTCTTTTCTCTTTTAACTTCTGATATTTGATCACTTTCAATTACCAAACTTATAATCTTTTTCTTACTCTTCTTCACTATTCATAGAAATCAAACTATTCTTTTCTCTTTTAACTTCTGATATTTGATCACTTTCAATTACCAAACTTATAATCTTTTTCTTACTCTTCTTCACTATTCATAGAAATCAAACTATTCTTTTCTCTTTTAACTTCTGATATTTGATCACTTTCAATTACCAAACTTATAATCTTTTTCTTACTCTTCTTCACTATTCGTAGAAATCAAACTATTCTTTTCTCTTTTAACTTCTGATATTTGATCACTTTCAATTACCAAACTTATAATCTTTTTCTTACTCTTCTTCACTATTCGTAGAAATCATATATTCTTTTCTCTTTTAACTTCTGATATTTGATCACTTTCAATTACCAAACCTATAATCTTTTTCTTACTCTTCTTCACTATTCATAGAAATCAAACTATTCTTTTCTCTTTTAACTTCTGATATTTGATCACTTTCAATTACCAAACTTATAATCTTTTTCTTACTCTTCTTCACTATTCATAGAAATCAAACTATTCTTTTCTCTTTTAACTTCTGATATTTGATCACTTTCAATTACCAAACTTATAATCTTTTTCTTACTCTTCTTCACTATTCATAGAAATCAAACTATTCTTTTCACTTTTAACTTCTGATATTTGATCACTTTCAATTACCATACTTATAATCTTTTTCTTACTCTTCTTCACTATTCGTAGAAATCATATATTCTTTTCTCTTTTAACTTCTGATATTTGATCACTTTCAATTACCAAACTTATAATCTTTTTCTTACTCTTCTTCACTATTCATAGAAATCAAACTATTCTTTTCTCTTTTAACTTCTGATATTTGATCACTTTCAATTACCAAACTTATAATCTTTTTCTTACTCTTCTTCACTATTCATAGAAATCAAACTATTCTTTTCTCTTTTAACTTCTGATATTTGATCACTTTCAATTACCAAACTTATAATCTTTTTCTTACTCTTCTTCACTATTCATAGAAATCAAACTATTCTTTTCTCTTTAAACTTCTGATATTTGATCACTTTCAATTACCAAACTTATAATCTTTTTCTTACTCTTCTTCACTATTCATAGAAATCATATATTCTTTTCTCTTTTAACTTCTGATATTTGATCACTTTCAATTACCAAACTTATAATCTTTTTCTTACTCTTCTTCACTATTCATAGAAATCAAACTATTCTTTTCTCTTTTAACTTCTGATATTTGATCACTTTCAATTACCAAACTTATAATCTTTTTCTTACTCTTCTTCACTATTCATAGAAATCAAAATATTCTTTTCTCTTTTAACTTCTGATATTTGATCACTTTCAATTACCAAACTTATAATCTTTTTCTTACTCTTCTTCACTATTCATAGAAATCAAACTATTCTTTTCTCTTTTAACTTCTGATATTTGATCACTTTCAATTACCAAACTTATAATCTTTTTCTTACTCTTCTTCACTATTCGTAGAAATCATATATTCTTTTCTCTTTTAACTTCTGATATTTGATCACTTTCAATTACCAAACTTATAATCTTTTTCTTACTCTTCTTCACTATTCATAGAAATCAAACTATTCTTTTCTCTTTTAACTTCTGATATTTGATCACTTTCAATTACCAAACTTATAATCTTTTTCTTACTCTTCTTCACTATTCATAGAAATCAAACTATTCTTTTCTCTTTTAACTTCTGATATTTGATCACTTTCAATTACCAAACTTATAATCTTTTTCTTACTCTTCTTCACTATTCGTAGAAAGCATATATTCTTTTCACTTTTAACTTCTGATATTTGATCACTTTCAATTACCAAACTTATAATCTTTTTCTTACTCTTCTTCACTATTCATAGAAATCAAACTATTCTTTTCTCTTTTAACTTCTGATATTTGATCACTTTCAATTACCAAACTTATAATCTTTTTCTTACTCTTCTTCACTATTCATAGAAATCAAACTATTCTTTTCTCTTTTAACTTCTGATATTTGATCACTTTCAATTACCAAACTTATAATCTTTTTCTTACTCTTCTTCACTATTCATAGAAATCAAACTATTCTTTTCTCTTTTAACTTCTGATATTTGATCACTTTCAATTACCAAACTTATAATCTTTTTCTTACTCTTCTTCACTATTCGTAGAAATCAAACTATTCTTTTCTCTTTTAACTTCTGATATTTGATCACTTTCAATTACCAAACTTATAATCTTTTTCTTACTCTTCTTCACTATTCGTAGAAATCAAACTATTCTTTTCTCTTTTAACTTCTGATATTTGATCACTTTCAATTACCAAACTTATAATCTTTTTCTTACTCTTCTTCACTATTCATAGAAATCAAACTATTCTTTTCTCTTTTAACTTCTGATATTTGATCACTTTCAATTACCAAACTTATAATCTTTTTCTTACTCTTCTTCACTATTCATAGAAATCAAACTATTCTTTTCTCTTTTAACTTCTGATATTTAATCACTTTCAATTACCAAACTTATAATCTTTTTCTTACTCTTCTTCACTATTCATAGAAATCAAACTATTCTTTTCTCTTTTAACTTCTGATATTTGATCACTTTCAATTACCAAACTTATAATCTTTTTCTTACTCTTCTTCACTATTCATAGAAATCAAACCATTCTTTTCTCTTTTAACTTCTGATATTTGATCACTTTCAATTACCAAACTTATAATCTTTTTCTTACTCTTCTTCACTATTCATAGAAATCAAAATATTCTTTTCTCTTTTAACTTCTGATATTTGATCACTTTCAATTACCAAACTTATAATCTTTTATTACTCTTCTTCACTATTCGTAGAAATCATATATTCTTTTCACTTTTAACTTCTGATATTTGATCACTTTCAATTACCAAACTTATAATCTTTTTCTTACTCTTCTTCACTATTCATAGAAATCAAACTATTCTTTTCTCTTTTAACTTCTGATATTTGATCACTTTCAATTACCAAACTTATAATCTTTTTCTTACTCTTCTTCACTATTCATAGAAATCAAACTATTCTTTTCTCTTTTAACTTCTGATATTTGATCACTTTCAATTACCAAACTTATAATCTTTTTCTTACTCTTCTTCACTATTCGTAGAAATCATATATTCTTTTCTCTTTTAACTTCTGATATTTGATCACTTTCAATTACCAAACTTATAATCTTTTTCTTACTCTTCTTCACTATTCATAGAAATCAAACTATTCTTTTCTCTTTTAACTTCTGATATTTGATCACTTTCAATTACCAAACTTATAATCTTTTTCTTACTCTTCTTCACTATTCATAGAAATCAAACTATTCTTTTCTCTTTTAACTTCTGATATTTGATCACTTTCAATTACCAAACTTATAATCTTTTTCTTACTCTTCTTCACTATTCGTAGAAATCAAACTATTCTTTTCTCTTTTAACTTCTGATATTTGATCACTTTCAATTACCAAACTTATAATCTTTTTCTTACTCTTCTTCACTATTCATAGAAATCAAACTATTCTTTTCTCTTTTAACTTCTGATATTTGATCACTTTCAATTACCAAACTTATAATCTTTTTCTTACTCTTCTTCACTATTCGTAGAAATCATATATTCTTTTCTCTTTTAACTTCTGATATTTGATCACTTTCAATTACCAAACTTATAATCTTTTTCTTACTCTTCTTCACTATTCATAGAAATCATATATTCTTTTCTCTTTTAACTTCTGATATTTGATCACTTTCAATTACCAAACTTATAATCTTTTTCTTACTCTTCTTCACTATTCATAGAAATCAAACTATTCTTTTCTCTTTTAACTTCTGATATTTGATCACTTTCAATTACCAAACTTATAATCTTTTTCTTACTCTTCTTCACTATTCATAGAAATCAAACTATTCTTTT
>CAMPDV010006361.1:0-24951 GCA_946699065.1 Loxodes magnus | reverse complement strand
GAATTATTTCAAAATTAAATACTAAAAAATTGTTTGTAATATTCTCTAATTTAAATTAAAAAATAGCTAAAGCTATAAGATAAGAAGAATCTAGGTGCTTTATGCTATCAAAATTTAGAGAATTAACAATCTACTAAAAAAAGAATTATTCGAACAATTTTATTTTCCGAAATAAATAGGAAATTTAGTAAATAAAAGAGATAAAAAACTAAAAAGCTTTTGTATTCAATCATAGTTAAAAAAATTTGTTCTAGCAAAGAAATAATATTGAGGAGTTTTTACTTAGAACGTTTATATACATACGAAAATCATAAAATAAAACAAGATATTCAATGAGAAAGCTAACGTTGCTTGGTAATACAGGATAGCGAAGTAAACCAAATTGTGATATAAAAATAGAAGTCAAAATAAAAATATTGTCTGAAGGAATCAATAATTTTTAGAAGAAAATAATTTCAAAGGTCTGAGATAGTATACAGCTGTGATTCAAACTAAAGGAATATGAAAAAATTATTCAAAAATTTGTATGTTGTTTTAAGTAATTAAGTGGAATCTTAATCAAAAAATAAATAAAAAAACAATTTTAAATAAGCTGAGATACATAAGATCTATTTTATATAAATTAAAAGTCATAAAATTCAATAAGTTTTTATCTCTATTATATAATCGAAATTCGACTAAGATATCTAAATTATTGCAGCTATTTATTTTGTTAACTTTACCTAGCATAGAGTAAACATTTACCTAACTTTTGCTTTCTTGAGATTTTTTTTTAAGTCGATCATTGATTTAAAAGTAGCTTCTCTATCGTTTTATTATATCTCAAATATCTCTGATATTTTAATCATTACAATGTTTTTATTTAATAATTCGATTATCACATCATTCAACTCATATTCAATTGCATATCACTAGCATTTCAGTTCATGTAATAATAAATTTCAATATACTACATCTAAACAAAACATTAATTTCAGTATTCAGTATAAAAACGACTAATTTATCATGACATTTCTAATTTTATCCTATTATTTTCAATCAAATTAAGATAAACGTTTCCATTCTTTTAATGCACATGCTTGTGATATCTTCTTGATATTTTTCATGTATATATCGACCTCAAGTTTTATAAACGTATTTTCTTTTAATCTAACTCTTTTCCGTTTTTACTGAAATTTAAATCCCGGATGGTATCACTACTTTCTTTCTCCATTTTTTTAAAGAGATGATGTCTCGCTACATATCTAAAGCTTCGAAACAATCTTCTTTATCTAGCTTATAGACTGAAACAGGGTTGCAGAAATTTCATATTTTAAGATAAAATTAAAGTAAAATTAGAAGTAAAAATAAAGGAAAACAAAAATAGTTTATTTTTAAATAAGCTTTTATAAAGAGTTATCATTTGTCGTGCACTTTTTTCTCTTGACTGTAATATGTTCCAAAAAATTTGTCGAAGATTGGTATTAGTGCTCCATAGTTAGCTATAATCTAATAATGATGATCGAGATGATACTTGTATGGGAACTTATCCCAATGTGACATTATAGCAACCATCATATAACTTAATGATATAAATACTTTGGCCCAGTAGTTAATAGGAAATATTAGTGTAGGGTAGAATGAAGTTGACATAGAAACATAAGTTTCTACTATGTGATCGAATGCAAAATTAGTTATTCCAATCATATCTTCAGGCTTTTACCATTAGTGATGAAACGAATGCCCGTAACGATATAAAAATTTGATATCATGTGATGCTCGATGTTATGTATACCACCAAAGTTCAAAGCCAAGCATTCATAATAGAATGTCCCGAATGACAGACTACAAATCCGTGCGACCCGTAGTGACTTTTGTTATGCCCTATAAGACAGTCCAATCAAGGAACGTTTGCATCAAAGATAAAACCAACATATTGACTGAAATAGACTTTATTTACTTTTTGAAACTATCGTTAGATATATCTTTATCTAAAACTTGTATAATGATAAAAAGGAAAGCAGTGATCGACGATATTGAAGCCAAGTCAACGATCCAATAAATGAGTCACATTGCCCAAGGAGAAGATACTTTAAAAAAGTTGATATTCTGTGCTATCTACTTTATATCTTCTTAGTTAGATCTTTCTGGATTAGTATAAGTTCCAATAGCATACAATGAGAGGAATATACTTGCGATCCACAGGTAATCAGTCTTCTTCTTCTAAATTTTCATATTTGATTATAAATAGAGTGATATACCGATTTAGGTGGATCCACGTTAATAAATTTTTTATTTTATTTGCTCAAACCTAAATGTAGGTGGATACACGTTAGAGTTTTTCCCTTCTAATAAAAAAATTAAAATTAATGATATTAAGTATTTAAAAAGCCTTTAAAATAAATAATAATATAATGACACTTAAAAAAATAAACGGCATTATATACATTAAAGCTATTCAAATGCATAAGCATAAAAACCTTTTTACCCTCAAATACTATATCATAAACTTATCGATCATATTCAATCATCTTTCCTAGCCTTCTTACTGAAATTACTTTTAATTTTTAGATGAAATAGCATTCTTTATACCTTTTTAATAATCCAAGGAATTTTTTATTCTGTTTCGTTTCATTTTAATTAAAATATATATTTAAAAGGTTAAAAGTAGAAAAAAACTGAAAGTACTTAGTTTTGTCTACTTTGGAAAATTAAACCTAGTTAGATTGAAATTACTCCATCCAAATTAATTCAACTTCTATATTAACTTTTCTAGATTAGCAGTATACTAGAATTCATGCATCACTATAAGGATACAGGTTAGATTGCAACTAAAGGAGATTACATCCGAAACTGTCTGTTCTATATAATATTTCTAAAAAGATGCAAAGATTAAATAATAACTCTTTTGTATGTTTAACTATCACTATTTACTAGGATTATTTCAAAAGATAGTAAATAGCAATATATATGGATAAAAGTCTAATACCTATAATCCATTTGCTCTTCCAAATTAGATAATACTTAAGCATTTAGAGAGAAAGGATTTTCTTTATATGACAAAACTAAAAAATTGCTTAGTAGTAGAAGATGTAAATTACATAAAAACTAAGAAAGGGAGTAAATGCTGAGTTTAGATCTTAGTAGTTTTTCAAATTTAATAAATGAATTTCAGTTTATAGAAGAGCATTGATTGAATCTTATGTAAAGAGTGCACAAGAAAGCAGTCGTTGAGAAATCCTCTCAATGGTTTCTATCTTTTTAAGCTATATAATACTTATGAATATCAATAGTAAGATATAAAACTTTCATAAGTAACTCTAGAATAATGCGAAAATTATACTTTCTTATATAATCGTAAAAATAGCTACGCACCACCAAAGATAGAGTAAATTAATTAAGGAGAGTAAAAAGCAAAGATTACTTTTCTATTTCAGTATAAATAAAAAGCTAAGATTATATATTAAAAATGTTAATGCAAATGCCACTGAATCAGGTAAGCACACAATTATGTCCTCTTTTTAGGGGTTAAGTATAAAGATACAATGCAAAGGAAACTGGAATCCATACTCCTTGTAACGGGAGATTAGATTTAATATCATTATATTTTAATTTAAATAGAAAAAACCTAAGCTGAATCAAAAGCGTATGCAATTAAGAGAGGAATAAGTAAAGATAGCAAAGTGATAGCTCATTCTATTGAAGATAATAAATTAAGTTTGTTCAACAAATATTTTAGAAAAAGTCTAAAATAAGCATATGTTTAAAGACTAATTAATGATATCTTAATCCAAACACCAATTTATCATTTTCAATATTCTCTCAAAACTAAAAGAATTTCTCTAAGTTCTAAGGATTTAAAAGAGCTATTTAAGGTAACAAAACACTACACTAAGATTAATTAAGATATTATTATCTACTTAATAAAATAGATAGTCTAATAAAAAGAAGGCTAGGCTAATAGCTGAATAATCTAGTAATATAAAATTTAAATTGCAGCTAAAACTGAAAGATAAGAGCACTATATAAAGTAATTCACCATTAGAAAGCTTATAAATATAAAATTAAAGGGAGTTAATGTAGAACTTTTGAAAGCAAATAAATCATAATTAAGAGGAAGAAACTTATATTTAGTAATAGTCGATTAATTGAATAAAGAGTAATAACTAGATATTTAAACTTAATATTTATGCTATTAAAGAAACCTTTTAAATGTTTGGAATTCTACTAGTTGGAAGATAAGAAAGTAGTGAAATTAATAATAATCCAAGTTGTAACCAAGGAAAGAAAACTAAGCTTTAAGAGATCATAAATCCAAGTCTCATACTTAGAAATTTCTTAATTTTATTTTTTGAGATTATTGAGTTGAATCTGATGAAGTCAATATATAAAATACCCTAAAAGAAGATATAATCTAAATTAGTCAGCCTTGTTTTGCTGCATCTAATCATTAACTATAATAAAATTAAACTAAGCAATGAAAAACTTTCTATCTCCAATATATCTGCAAATGGGATGATATAAGAAAGATAGGCTGTAAGGATATTTTGGAATCAATAAATGTAACTAAAGGATTGAGCATAATAAAAAGGCATATAATTAATAGAAAAAAGAGAAGCTAGTATATAATAAAAGAAAGTATAAAACCAATTCAAAGATAAGGTCATTTAGTAATTTAGAAGCTTACTTATTAAAAATTCTTGCAAATTGGATCATAAAATAGATACTCTAAAAGACTAGAATTATAGTCACTTTAATAAATTTATTAGTTATATTAAAAGTTAAGAAACTGAAAGGATCCTAATTAAAAAGTACTTAAAGAAACTAAGGTAATAAGCCAAATATGAAGTAAAGGAATCAAATAAGCAAGTATAATCTGTTAAGAAGCTAAATATTTGGAAATTTTTCGAAAAATTGAAGAGCGCTAAATTGATATATTCTAGAATAGTAAAATATATCTTAGTGCAAAAAAGAAAATATCATAGAAGACTTGTCTTAGCAGTATTTTAGATAAAGATAAACTCATACAATAAATTTCTAAAATCTAAGTAAATATCTTAGTTAAATGATGAATAGGCAGATTCTTTGAAGCTGGCTTTAATGTTCCTAAGTAAATTATAAGTAAAGTAATGTTTTGTATTTATGTAAAGAGCTTATAGTAAAGATTGTAAGATACACTTAATTAAGAATATTCAAATATAAGGCTCAAAGCTTATATATCCTTGTCTTAAGTAATTAAATAAATAAGTTAATGGTATTTATATTTTAAGAAAGGTGATCAATTAAAACTAAAAACTTACACTTTTATAAATAAGATAGGATATTTATTTATAAGGAAGCATTAGCATAACTTTATATGCAATTATAACATGAGCAATTAATATTAGCTTCCTACTAAGATAATAGTATGAAGTTAATTAGTTTAAAGCAATCTAAAGAGCTTAGAAAATTAACATTAATAAGAATGGAGAGATTATTTGAAGGATAAAAAGTTATGCTGGTAAATTAAAGGATAACTCAAAGAAAGAGAAAACTATTTATCAGCTTCGTTATATTATTTCATTGGATTGTTGGAAAACTAGAGATTAGAAGAGATTCATTCGTTAATAAACAAATTGATAGATAATCTTAGATCTATTGCCAAAAATACATTAAATAAAGTAAATTTGAATAGAATTTGATTAAATAACTTTTGATACGAAAGATGATTGCAAATGCTTCCAAAATATCTTATAAGATAAATGAAATCATAAAGTTAGTTGGATGAATAACCATCTTTTAGACATTCATATCTTTCTTGTTCTGTTAAATGCTTAACCTTATAAATGAGTCGATATATAAAATAATATTCTAGTCTACCAATCTAGTAATTAAAAAACAGGCTTCTCATTTTAGTCAACAAAGCTAAATTTCTAGCTTTTATTATTATTGCAGTTTAATGTATTTAATTAAAGATAGTCCTTCAAGAAACTACCGCTATTGGATCTAATTTTTGCGCTATTTAAATCTATTTTTTAAATAAAATTTGACTTTTTTCTTACTTTTATAGAATAAAAAAATAAAGACACTGAAGATTGTAGCATCCTGGCTAATTCACTTATAATTTCAGCTGTAAGAAAAAGAAATAAAAATAGAAGTGAAATTTTAACTTTGATCATTGATCTAAGCTTATAGCAGATATTAAGGCTTTTCTAAAAATTAGATGATAGAATAAATAGCTTCAAAGGTAAATTTACTAACAGATTTGAGAGTCTTTTGTGGGACTTTTTGCAGATCTGAATTTTATACCAGAAGGAGAAGAAAAGCCAATGGTTTCTTGGTATAGTGAAGAGACTGAATTAATATATTAGTAAGATAAGATTCAAAAATAAGAAGCAATCGATTCAAAAATTTGTGCTATTTTTAAGAAAATTTGCTCTATAGAGAATAAAACTGAAAGAGTAAACCAAAGAAAACCATTAATTTTGCAGTAATAAAGCTTTTAAAGCATACTATTATAATCCAAATTAATTCAGGAAAGATAGGTAATAAATAAAGTGAAGCCTAGAAATTAGCAACAACTAGAAGAATGAATAGCTATGTTATAAATATAGACAGAAAGATATAGAAGAAATTAACATCCTTTTGAGCAAAAACAGAGAAAGTAGAAGGGCATTCTTTGCATAAATTCTAGAAAGGTAATTGAAGCTAACTTTGACTATTTAAAAGATTATAAAAAATTACTGAAAAACACAGATCATAAACTATTTCGCAAATACAGGATATGAAAGAATAGGCAGAGATAGGTGGAATTTACTATTTAGAGTGTAAATTTCTAAAGTACCTTTACATTAATAAATGAGAGCTAAAATAAAGAAGAACAAAATAAATTTCTGAAAGATTTACTGATTTGTCGAGGTGATAAATCCTTAGATGTTACGATTCAAGGAAAATACAGAAGCTAAATACCAGAAAAATAAAATTTTCTTTATTAATTTTAAGAAAGAAATAAGAAATATCAGAAGAGTAAGAGAAGTAGAAAATAATACAACTCTATTATTTACTAACTTTTAGTAAGCGAAAATCATGCTAAAAGTACAATCTTTTGGTCATAGTAATTTTTGTCCCATTACTTAATCTAATATATGCCTTATATTATTTAATTAAGTTTATAATTAATAAAAGAAGCTTAATATCAAATCATCAATCTTCCTTTTCTATTATTATTTTGACTTAATCTAGTTTAACTAATTATTACTTTTAACAAAGCGTTTTATTACTTTCTCTATATTATATTAAACAAGCACTATCAAGCTTATAATTATCAAATAAATGCTATTAAATACTTATTAGCAAATAAGCATTAGAAACCCTCAAAATGGAATTGATATTTTAGCTTTATTCCTACTTATATTATTTCTTAAGAATTTTATTAATCTTCATTTTTTATCTATCCTATTATAATTATTAAGTTATCCAGCACTATTATCCGAGTCTGCTTGCTAATAGCCTATGGGTATAAGAGATAATCCTTTCAATTCTTTAGAATTTTCCATCTATTGGATAAATCCTTTGCGAAAATTCCAATACTCAAAGAATTTCTATTCTAGGAATTTGCTTGAAGGATCAAATTTTTTATTAGTCCTTTACAAAATGTCTTTAACCTTTTTAGCATTATATTGCTAAATAACCAAACATATAGTAAATGAAGCATATTAACTATTTCCACTTATAACTTAAAAATCCTATATAGATGTCTAATACTAAGATACATGGTATTATTTAAATGTTATAAGTATCCTAATAATTAAGTTATATCATTCAAATCTATTATAGTTTTATTAAACTTATCATTACTCATTTAATTTAAACTTATATCTTTTTATTCCCGCCTCTTTTATAGCCTTATAATTCTTAACAAAGTACTAATAATTTGAAATAAATAAAGAAAGGTACTAAAGTTAATTTACTTTAAAGGTATTATATAAATTAAGCTATTTAAAGTTAATTAAACTTGATTTGATTCTATTTATATTAATAGAGTATAATTAACTTTAACCTTTTTTAAAGCTTAACTATCTTATTTGTGTAATGTATCTTAGATTATTTATTCGCTAATTGTACTTTTATCTTAGTTGATCATAATAGCTTAGTCACTTTCTTCTTTTTTATTTATTTTTAAAGCTAGATGTTCATATAAACTATGAGATATTGAATATTCTGGATGGAGATGTATGAAAAATTTATTGTTTGGACTTGTAGTGAAATTTTTTTTAATTTACTGCTTGAGTGTTTGATTGATAATGTATTGCTTGATATCTCTGTCATCAAACTAGTTTGATTCTATCCTTAGATTAACCATCTTCAAGTATTTTCTTTCTTCTATTTCTGAATAATTACTAAATCTCCTATTTTAAAACCTGTCACCAGCAGAATCTTTTCTCCTGCTGCTAGCCTTAGAAAAGCTTTATAAACTAAAGGAGTAATTAATTCCATTAATAAGCTATTTAATAGTTACCTCTTAGTTTGTTTTTAAGTAGCATTCTACTTCAATAATATCTTGATTTCAAGTTCATAAAGCTCTTTAATGTCTTCTATAAAAGCTACTATTTGTATCTAAATAGGGATATAAAAGCCTTACTCTATATATATTATAGCCTTTCTATTACTTTTATCTATATCCTAGACTATATCTCTAATAGCTTTAAATTAAAGCTATTAAATATATAATACTAATAACCTGCTTTGTTAAAGCAAAGAGTTGCTAATAGTCTTATTAACTGTAATATAATAATGCTAGACTATTAAAATTAGGATATAGGGATTAGTTAATTAAAGCTAGATTGTTAATCTTATATCCTTGCTACTGTAATATCTAATTAATTGTCTATTTAGGTTAAAATAGTTTGCTATTAAAATAAGAAGCTTTGGCTTCTTTTAAGTATGCTAAGGTTAAGCATTATTTGTAGTTATAGTGAGTGAGATTTAATTAGGTTACTATGTTTGAATGGCTATCAGTTGAGTGGATTCAAGATAAGGAAATCTAATAAAAGATTAGTCTAGAATAGTAATATGTGAAGCTTAAAAAATTACTTAAAGTCGTTGATTGGCAATTCCTCAGATCTTAGCATGATGATAAAGGAACTATAATTGAAATGTCAGCAAGATAAAAAGTTAATTCTATCTTAATAAGAAGCTGCACTCTAAAAGACAGAGTATATATCAATTGCTACAGACCATATTTTAGTAAAGAGTAGAGAATTCTGAATGAAGCAAATAATGGACACTAAGAATGTGCTTAAAATCAGGATAAGGCGAGATATTTGGATAATCTCATATTTGTCATTAGTTGTTTGCCTGGTTGCATCTATAAATTCATATAAGAAATATTTGAAAGCCTCGAGTACTTCCAAACGAGAGATTCTTATTAGTGATGTTAATTTCTCTAAGAATTGCTAAAAATTATGAGGTCTTTGAAGAAGACTGTAGAGAACATTAAATTACTGCCTGCTTTCTACTTAATTTCAATGCTAGATTGTGATATGTTTACAGTAGGAAACGTTTGATAAGCCGAGAAAAATATGTGGGGACTAATCAAGCTTTGAAAGCTTTTTTTCGCTATATTTTGATGTATATAATATTAAGCTGATACCCTAATAAAAACCAAAGAAACAAAAAAAGATGAAATACAAAATAAAGCATTCCCAGTATGAAACTTTATCTTTAAAATAAAATTACATCTTCAAAGATAGAAATGAAATAGACAGTTAATTTTTATCCAGACCTCGTTGGAAATAAGCGAGTAGATTTGAAAAGAAACTAAATATATTTTGAAGATTAATCTGATAAAACCATCAGCGGCTTATAAGAATTCCTACTCTTGAAGGAATAGTTTGAGCTAAAGGAATAAAATCAAAGAAAAAGTTTAGGAATATCCCATCAATGCAAGACAATCGGTCTCCTATTGCTTTTAAAATGCTGAATATAACTGCCAAGTAAAGCTGACTAGTATAAAAAAGTTTAACCTGTCTGCTTTCAATTTTATTTATCACAAGTTTAGTCTCGGTACTACGTTACAATGAGGAGTTTAATCAAGCAATATAAAGATACTAAGCAACTTTCTTTAAAAAAGAATAAAAAGCAAAAAAACTATCAATCTAAGCTATAAGATTTAAGGATTAAGGAACAATAATATCATTAACTTGCCTAATAAGTAGAATCTGAAGTTTAAAACGAAAAACATTAGATGGGTTTATTTTAAAGCTTTTCGTAAAAGAAAATAGATAACTTCATAAGAATCTTTTTAGAAGATTTAACAATATTGAGGGCAAGAAGTAGATTTACTTTCAAAGTAGCTGCTTGCTTATATGAATCAGTTAAGATAGCTAAGTTGTTGGTTTAGTTTCTTTCAGCTTATCTAATAATAAAATTCTATTAAAGAAAGAAAAGTTAAGTGTAAGAACAAAGAACTATATTTTAATAAGCAGTAAATTGAAATGATCAGAGAAGAAAGCAAGTTCAAGCTGACAAAAAAACAACTTTAAAGTATAAGACTCAAAGTTAATAAATCCATTAAAGTATTTAATTAATTATTTAAATCCTAGAGCATTACTAATTAAACTAATAAATTATTAAGATTATTAGATTGAGTATCTTTAATTAAAGATAGCTTAATTCTTTATAATACTTATTATCTAAGTATCTTAATAAACTATTAAGATACTTTATAGCTTGAAATATACAATATATTTCATTCTAAGTTTTGATTTACAAGACATTTGTTAATAAGTATCATTAAACTATTTAAAAAATAAAGTTTAGCTTTAATGCTTTTTATTGCGGTCAATATTTAAAATTTATTTTAGCTTAGAAATATTAGGAAAACCAAAATAGGGTAATATGATCTAAATGAAGAAAAGGGAAGTTAAGGAGAAAGAATTTAAAAGGATTAGGTCGATAATGCTTTTAAGAGGCTAAAGTATGAATTTTGTTGTAATTTTGGGATTTAAATTTATTCCATTGTATAGTGTTGTAAATGGATCAGCAATCTCAAGTCTAAGATATTGCAAAGTTGGAAAATAAAGACAATTATTTTTATATTCCTTAGAATATATAAAAGAAACGCAACTGAAAATTTTTTATTCAGGATAATCTTGAAAATGAAAAACTTAAAGAGTGCGTACAATTATACTACTTAGAAAAATTAGATCTCAAACATTGCGTAAATATTTCAATCTAGATTTTATAAGGTCATTGAATACTTTGAGTTCTAGAAGGATTTAAATTTTTTCGTGGTATCAAAAAGATAATTCTTAAATTTATAATTCAAAGTAGAAATTTAGGCCGCACTTTGGACATGTCTACATTTCTCATTTATTCGCAACTTTTTTTATGACTTGAATTATTCAAATCTTAGCGACTTCGTTTTTTTCATTTAGAAACACCGGAATTCTATAATTATTTAATTATTCTGTAAAACTTTTGGTATTCCCTATTTTATCTTAAGAAAAGCTGGCTAAACCATGCTCAATTTACAATCTATAAACTACTTGAAAAGTTGAATGTTTTTTAAATACCAAGCATGACTTTTCGTTGCAATTGATTCTTTTAATTTATTCAGAAAAGTTTTGATTTAGTATTCTTGGATCTTTCATTTAGTAGACTTCAATTTAAGCTTTAAAATTCTTACCTCATAGATTTAATTTGCTTCTCATTTTCATTATGTTTATTTAAATCCTTTCTTATTACTACTAAAGACTGTATTCTTTTTTAATCTTGTGACTAAAACCAACAAGACTAAGATTTCTTGTGACATTAATTTTAGAGTATATAATCTTATTATAATCTTTCATCAACTCATACCCAAAATTTTACTTCTAATGCTATTTTTCTTATAAAAGGTTATCTCTAAATATAAAATTTTATCATAAGCATTTTTCCTTATTCAGTATCTCCTTATCATTAGTTAGAATCTCTTTAGTTTCTCTTATCAATTTTATTTTTTATTATTATGAAATTATGATTTTTCTAAATTACACTAGATCACTTATCCTTGAGATCTTAAGTTTGTTAAATTTCATTTTTGCTCAATTAGTCTAGTCCCATCATTTTAATAAAGCATTATCTAGAATTCAACTTCAAAGTAACTTCAAAAAAAATTCAATTAGCTTTTTGAATAAAATAGCATAACCCTCATATCTTACCTACTTAGCTATTACCATGTCTAAAACTGAAAATAATTCCTTTCTTTAACATCTTGACTATATTTCATAACTTCAATTTCTTTAACCTAAATTTAACGTTAGTAATTGCAAGTTTTCTATAAGCAGGTTCAATTATAATCCAATATAAAAATTTACAGTTAAAGTCTTTAATAGTTAATAAAATTCTAATATATACCTTTATTTTAATAGACTTAAAGCTATAAATAAATAGCTTATTAATAGTTTTTTAATTTGATTAATTAACAAATAATAAAAATAAATAAAATTGTATTTTTTGTTGGTTAAGAATATTTTTGAAAAAATGAAAACTTGTTGTGATATTCTCTCTCTAAGTTTTAAATGAGTAATCATACAATTCAAATTTTTGCTTCTCTATCTTTGATTTTCTTAAAAGAAATATTTGCTTATATTAATTTATTGCTAAATAATACTCATATCACAGGAGTAGAATCTAATAACTTCTGAACAAAGAAAAAAATTTATAGTAAAAGAGTTATAGCTTCAAATTTTGACCATTAAATCCAGTAATCTTGAAAAGTTATCTCTTATACTGAAGAACTGTTTAGAATTTCACAATTCCACCTGCCTTATTTATATCTAGGATTTTAAGCTTTTCCATTTCATCCGAAAGTTATTTTTTAAATTGATAAATTTACTATTATAAAATTTATTCCTATAGTCATCCTGTAAAGGTTGGCCATATTAAAATAGATCTTCATCTATGCTTTCCTATTATTTTCGAAAATTTATTTTCTTCACCATCATTTTTATAATGGTATTGTTTTTAACTTATATAGCAATTTATTTTTCTTCTTATGACTTATTAAAAATGGTTTCGTTCTATATCCATAGGTACATATCCTTATTTTCCATATGTCTTTTAAATAATTTCCTATTATAATATCTGCTTTTCCTACAGTTCTTTATTTAATACTAAAATCTCGAAAATCTGAGGACGTTAGCTAAATTTTTAATAATGTTCATCTGTTTTTGTCGCATTTGAGATTAAATCTTATTGATAGTCTCCTCTATAGATGGAAACTAAAGGTTTAATTTTATGCACATTTATCTAGCATTTTTCTATTTTTAGTTCTTTTATCTTTGTTGCTTTTATTATTATTATAGATTTGATAACTAAAAATGAACTGACTATGTAAGAGACTCTACAGATTATTTTTATTTTTTATATAGATTTTATAATAAAAAATTATATTAAAGAAATACGAGAAAAAAGGAAGAAAGGATAAAGTGAATGAATTATACCATATAAAAAAGAAATCGATAAAGACTATTAAGGAGGATCGAAGGAATATGCTTGATTATATAATGAATTGATTAGAATAAGAAAACGGAATTTAGCAAAAAGAAGCTAGAGGAATTTTAGAGGTACATCAAATATTATCTAAGAAAATCGAAAAAGATTAAAGGATTGTGAAAAAATTGCAAGAATTTAAACAACATAAAAGGATTTAAACTGAACAAAAATATCAATTACTATAGGAAGATCTAATGTTTGAAAATATATAGGATAAGGTGAAACTAGAAGGTTAGTTTAACTATTTTAAAAACAAATAATGTACTCCATGCTAAACCTAAAGTGATTATATCACGTTATTTTATAGTGTTATGTTATAAATTATTTTGCTCAGACTGAATATTTTATTTTTCATTTTTAAGACATTCATTAATAGAGATCTATAGTTTCTTAGGGGCTATTTTATATAATTTATTATATAATTCATTCTTAAAATGGGTTCTAGTTTCTAGTCGTCCAAGTAGGCAATCCGGCGCAGTCATGTCTGCACTGCAAGTACTCTTGAAATAAATGCAACATCAAATAAATAAGGACGAGTCCATTGTATGATAAACTTTACTTCTTTGAGAGCTCTCTTAATTGGCGCGAGAGATCAACTAGAGGGAACCGAAATCCAGATCTCAGAGTTATCATGATTTTACCTGTCGCTATTTTGATCAGGAATTTAGAAAACAACAAAAATATACTGAGATCCCAAATAATTATTATTTAGAAGAATTTAATCTAATTGGATCATTTGACGCAAATAGTGGAATGTTCTCTAACTCCAGCCTTTGGAAGAATTACAAGAATTCGAAGAGTGAATGCAATCAATTTCGATTAGAGAAAAAGATAAGAATCAAAGAGACAAGATAAAGCTAGAAACATTTCTAGCTTATTATTAATAATTAAATTGTTTTTCTTTATTTTTTCGTGGTAAATCAAACAATAGTGGTCCCACGCTAATTTAATTAATTTATTATTTATAAATAATAATTAAAACAAAAAACCAGAAAATTTGAAATTATTAGCTTTAATTTAAACTTTTTATCAATGGCTAAATAAATAAGACTAAAAAATAAACTAATCAAAATAATTAAAAAATATAGTTAAAATCATTAATTTTGAAGTGTAAATAAGCAATCTTTTTAAGTACTTCTACTCTTTTAAATGTTTTTCTATATTAACGGAAAGAAAATGAAGCAAATCCAAATTGTAATGCAATATAATGATAGATTTAGATATCATGTAGTAATAAATAATAAGTCTGGTAATTCTTTAGTTTGTTGCCTTATATTTAGTAAATTTATTAAACTATAAAAATATTTAATTTGCCAGTTTTAACTTAAGTTAAAGATATTATTTTGAATAAAAATAAATATTCTTAACTCTTAGAAAGCTAAGAGAAGAGTAGAAAGAATTACAACTAACTGTTAAATAAAATGCTTTATAAAATAAAAAAATGATATAAGCTGTTCGTCTCTCGAAGAATTAGCTTAGAAACGTAAGGAGGAAAGCAACAAAGGAGCTTCAGACATAAGAAAAGTAATAAGATATTTCTAGTTCTTCCTCTGAAGGAAAAGTTATGATTGAAATTTAGCAGAAAAATGAACCTATCTAAAAATCTGATTAAAAGCTCTAATTTAACTCAACTAAATGAAAAAATTATCTCCATATATGAAGAAACTATTTTCAACTAAGGGGTAAGTATAAGAGAATTGATGAGCAACATAAAAGACTAAAATAATGAAATGATGATAATAAGACGCCAGCTTATCTAAAATTAGTGGTAACAAAATAGTAACTGTTCAAATTGTCACAATAGAATTTTAAACAAGACAAAAACATAGTCATAGAAAACACTTAACTAAATTAACATGTGGAAGAAAAACAAATAGAAGGGAATATTAGTTGTGATTTAAAAGAGAATCGATCTATTGAAAAAAAAATCTTTAAAAAAAAGTAGAAAAACAAGCAAAATTTTTTTTCTGCTGCAATAATAACAGCCACTTACTATATAATGTTAATCTTGGAAAAAACTTAAACTAAGAGAATAGGCTATAACATTTAGAACACTGAGCAAATAATAAATAACAGATAGTGGAATATACAAACAGAAATTACTCACAAGAAACTTTAGCAATTCACCATGGTAACCTTCCAAATTAATAAAGAGGTAGTGGTATACCGCCACTTTAAAAAATTGTACGCAAGTACCTGTTTGAAAGCCCAGAATATGCAAGCACTAAAATAATTAGTTTATAAAAATAATAATAAAATGTTCTATATGCTACAGTTAAATTTTCGAATTACTTACACCTTCAAAATATGTAGACAAAATTAATTAAAAATATAATAAAAATATAAATATCTAACATTATTTTAAACCTTAATTTTTAAATTTAGGGTAAAATAATAAAGCTAGCATTTATTTAAACAAAAGAAAAAATGATAGGTTATTTAATGCAAAAGATATTAAAAGAAATTCTATTTATTTAATATTTAAAACAAATATTTAACTATAATATTAAATAAGAAATAACTTAAGTTTAGAAGAGAATAAAATCAAGCATAAGAATGGTTTTAATAAAAGCTTTTTAGGCAACTATATCAGCTTTTAACGTGTCATGCTATGTAGATTTTTTATTGATTGCCTTTCAAACATTCATGGATCTGAAATTCACTAATATATACTTAAAATGGAATAAAGAAGCCTTAATTTTCTCATTCAATAAAAAGTTTTCTTTTAATTATTAAATGAAAAGGACTTCCAATAGTATGAATAAGTTAATAACCGTTTAACCCTTGTACAATTGATTTACAGAATTCCTAGTATAGCACTACCTTAATAACTTTTACTAGATATATAAGAAAAATAGATACATTATTTCTATATAGCAGTTATTTAAAAATTTAGATGAATGAAAACAGCTAGAATTTATACTGAATAATATGGTAATCTTTATCGAATTTCCTTAAAATTGCTTACACTAATTTAAATTAATAATGCAGAATAAAAAGTTTCAATATATGAATTTAGAACTCAATCATCAAATTTTAAAAAAGATCTACAAGATCTTTTTTGACCTATTGATAATCCCTATTGTATGTATGAGAAATATGATACATTTGAAAATATTTTAAAATGTATATACTATCCTAACATAAGGGAATTATTATCGTAAAAAATTGAAATTTATGGCTTAAGACGCCTTTCACTATATAATCAAGAGTATATTAACCCCTTAAAAGATTATTATAATTTTTTTAAAGTTCAAGCTAACTCTCCAACTCTCTTATTCTGCTCTCTTTCTATAAATTTAATTTTT
This sequence comes from Loxodes magnus, assembly GCA_946699065.1. Lineage (NCBI taxonomy): Eukaryota > Ciliophora > Karyorelictea > Loxodida > Loxodidae > Loxodes > Loxodes magnus. Next base: position 8,146 of record CAMPDV010006361.1, on the reverse strand, counting down.
CATACTACTACTATATAGTGAGATTCCTCTATTCCTTCTCTTTGTCTAAAGTAACTGCTTTATTTGCAATTAATATTAAAGACCCTGAATTGATAAATGTTTTATTTACTATTTTAATTCCTTAGATTATTCTTCAAACTTATTTTTATAGTCTTATAACTAGAAGTTATTTTGTTTCAAGATAGTATTTTACTGCTAGAGCATTCTCTCTCGTTATATCTCTTGATCCTCTATTTCTTGCTAGTTATGAGATATTTGTTCTCTTAAGCCATTCAACACCAAATCCTACTCTTTAATAACTTAAAGTAACTTTTAGATTTATTCTTTACTTTCCTTATTAACACTCTCATAATATTAAGCCTACAACTAACTCTCCTTTCATAAAAGTTATATAGTTCTTTAAAAGGATTATATCTATACTCTCTATCTAGCATGCAATTCCTATTCTAAACCAAACTAACTCCCTTTCATCATCTTTTAAAAAACTTAAGCTTCCATATTCTAAGGTATAAGAATAGCTTAATATTAAGAATATTTTTATTCTTCATTTATTTGATTTTCTTAAAGCTATACTTCCAATCTCTCTAATTAATTCTTCTTTATCTCACATTACTATATAGTGGTCTATTACATTTATCCGATACTCTCTACTTACTTACTCATCTCAAAAATATTATTTTAACTTATTTCCTACCTACTCTATTCGCCTTTCTCCTATACTCTTATCACCAACTCCTCACATGCTTACTCTAAACTTCTCTTGATATTATCATAGATCTATACTATATATTTTATATTTATCATATAATCTTAAGCCAACTACATTTATCATTAGCCTAAGACAGAAGAATATTGATTCAACCTCTCTTTCATAGCACTCAAAGTCATTTACATTCGAACTTACATAATAGGAACGATTTCCTCTTATCTACCACATTGATGCTTCTTATGAGAATTCCATTGGCATTTTTCACATATTAATATACTGTCACTCAGACAATAAAAAGCTAGAATCTCATTATGCTCTTAACATATATTCAGTAAGTTTTATTTTGACTCCTCTTAAAGATGTGAAACCTCCATTTCTAATTTTTCAATTGGTCTATAAGTGATGATGTTGTGCTTTTTACAATTAAACATCTATTAGATTTTGTAGAAGCTTTTCAAACATCTCTCACAAAGAATACATCCACAATCCAACTTTCTAGGCTTTCTAAACTCTTAGTTGAAGTCTTTTTCGCAAGCTTCGCATTTAGATGGTAGCATTTTATTTTTGAATAGACTAAAAAGAAAGTAATTTTTGGTTTTAAGAGATTTAGATATGAAACTAAATAATAATCCTTTTAATTACTTATAACTTAATAAATAGAAGAATAATTACTATTAAAATTAAAATATAAAATGGAAGAATTTTCCCTCTAAAATTTTAGATAATTTATAAATAATAAATATTAAGCCACAACTAAATATTTAATATAATCTTACAAACATGTAACATACTAATATATTAGTCAATTTTACATCACTACATTACTATATTTTATTTCAATAACTCACTATCATTTATGCTAAATCAACCTAATAACCAAATATATTATCTAAAACATATACAAATATTTCAGCCAATTACTATTTAAATCCTATTTTTAATACCCTATACATCTCAACCTAATATACAAAATCTACAATATTATATAACCACCAACTCATCAAAAACTACTTCCTACATATTTACAGTCATCTCTGAAAACGCAAATTAAACAAATTAATTATGCAAATAAACCTACAACTTTATATCACCAAACTAGTAAACATAAAAATAAATTAGAATAGTTGCAAAATACCTAAATTACCTAGTACATAACTAAATTAATACGCTTGACACAATATCAAAGAAAGATATCATCATTACAGAATCTTAAATTAACCTATAATTACATCCAAGACTTCTCGTTTATCACCTAAAAGTAACTGAGAAACCTGATAGTTAATCATAACTAAGCTTAACAAGTTTTCTTAAATGCCGATCTCTTGGAGTTGCTAGAAATTGATATTTCCTGAAATTAGTATAAACCTTGACTTTCCTTTAAAAAATAGACTTGCAATAGAACCTCTTTAATCGTAAATATTACCCATACTTAGAGTAGATACTAAAGCTCTAAGAATAGGTTAAGAGTTACTGATATTGGAAAAGTATGAGTAACAGAATAAAAAGCAAAAATATAAAGCAGCTAGCTAAAGGAATAAGGAAGATAGATTATTATAAAATAGCATGGAAAAATAGAAACCTTAGATTGTTTTTATGTTGATGAAAAATACCAAAAATTACAGTTAAGCTAGCAGGTTAGATAGATTGCTGGTCTTCTAGGTGGGGAAAGTGAAATAACAAGTTATTAAGAAAGCTTGTATGAAGAAATTAAAATACCTTTAAAAATTATTATAGGTATTTTAAAAAATGCTATTACCTCTAAGAGTAGAATATCAAGGTAAATTCTGGAGAAGTGCAAAATTCTTCTTAATTTCCTACATATTAGCTAAGATACATTTCATCCGTGAAAATCTGCATCTCACCTTATATTTATTAAGAATAAAAAAAGTATTATAATCTTTATAGCTACATGTATGAAAAAGCTTTATCATTATCATAGCTGAGAAACAGAAATAAACAAACTTAAGAATAGCACGAAATAACAGCTCTAAAGTAAGAAGAAGAGCTCAAAGGAAAAAAGGTAATCCATTCGAATTTCTGAAAATACTCCAAAGAATTAAAGTTATTCAGATTAGTCTAAATCTTAATTTCAGGGGTTAATTTAAAGTACTAGTAATCAATAAAGTAGAAGCAGCTTTATTAATCAAGGAGTCTAAATTTAAGAATTTTTTAATGGTTATTTAAGATGAAAAATAGTAATCAAGAAGTAGAATTCTAAACAGATGTTTAACAGAAGATTTTTAAAAAAATTAAAAAAGATCTGCTGCCTTTTTTATCTTCAGGCGGATATTTAAATCAAGGAAAGATATATTTCTGGCAAATTTTCGGAGCAGAGAAATTTAAATGTACTCAACAGCTTTTTCAATCATGAAACTAAATTAAGATACAGTAAATGAGTAAAAATAACTGAAAGCTAGTAAGGCAAAACAGCTAAAAATAAGGGGAATAAATGTTGCTATCCTTGGAGAAATAACTAACTGAAGTCTTTAAAGTTTGTCTGAAATTAACGAGTCATTAAATTAATTAACTTTATAAGAGTAATATGGAGAGGTGACCAAAATGCTGTAAGTAAGTAGAAGCATCTTGAGGATAAATTTTTATCTCCCTTCAATTTTCCCCGCTTTCTATCTTCAGATCTGCTCAAAGACACTAGATAAAGTAAAATGATAAATTTAGTAAAATGCAAGAATGATCAAGATATGAGCGACAGGTGGAACAGTAATCTAAGTAAAAGCGAAAAATAGTAAAATTAAATTAGTCTAAAGGATAAAAAAAGTAAGGTTACTCAAAAAATTTCTAATTAAAAAAACTTACAAATCCAATCTAATTTAGAAAGCTATTTAAGCTCTAATTTGCAAAGATAATAAGTAAGCAGAAAAGCCTCAAGTTTTAAAAAATCTACTATAATACTAGAATAAAAATGAATCAAGCGACGCCAAATTATTATAAGAATTTAGAGAATAAATCCGTTCCTCCTACTAACTTGAGCTAAGCATCTTAGAAATCAGGGTTATATACAAAGAAGAAAAGTGTCTTAGATTAAAAAAATGATAAAAAAAAGAGGTTAATAGTAGAACTTAGCTCAAGAATATAAAATCAAACAAGAAAAACCCAAATGCAAAGTTCCTAGTTGACTATATCAGATAAAACTCCAAAAAACTAAAGCTATAAAGGATCAACAAATCACTTTAAAAGAAACTTCAGTATTAGAAAAATATCTAAAGCATATTGACTAAACGACGAAAGTAAGTACTTATACAGAAAGTACTAGAAAAGTTTAAATTATTGAAGAAAAAATTAAAAAGCAGTTTTTTAAATAAAGGAAATTGAGATAATCTGCCAAGGAAAAAGTAAATAAAAGGGAAAAGAGCTGTCAAGGTCTAAGAGTAACATGTAAAAGAGTTTATATTAATCTGATTATTAATTCTAAAATTAATATGTAAAGATATTTTAGAACTATTTAAGATAGAAACAAAGTGACAATTAACATAATCATTTTTGAAAATCCGAAAAAAGAGATTAAACTAGTTCACTCAACAAAAAAAGAACTAAAGAAGATTTTAAACTCAGAGATACTTTTGAATAAAAGTGTTAACAGTTAGAATGAAAGGTGAAGTGATTTCAATAAGCACGATAATCTAATAGACTTACTCATCAAATTTATAGAACATAATAAAACCTAATTCATGGACCAAAACGTGCTTAGACTAGAAAGATAATTTTCTCATTCTTAAAAGCTTAGGAATGAGTTAACCTAAATCTGAATAGCCATTTTCTTGACATCAATACATCAGACATATTTCACTTCAATTACTTCTTCAATCGGATTATTAACTCCTGTCGTAAATCTCTCAATTTTTTATATGCAAAGCAAAATTCTTCCCTCTTTTATATTGAGTAAAGAAATAATAAAATCGTTGATCTCTTTAGCAGCAATTCTGTTAGGACCGAATTTTAAGTAATAGTAAGAAAAAACTTTATTTTCTAGCCTGAGATAACAAAGTTTTGGATGAAACTCTAAATATTAAGTATTTAACTATAAAATTAAGCTTAGCAGGATTATAAAAACTTACGCTTATAAACTATATAGACTGATTAATAAAAACGCCAGCTTAATTTGCTTCTGTTTAGTGAAAATCCCTGTACATTTGAACAAATAATAAGCTCCTGATAAAATTAAAAGCTATAATCCTTTTATTCTATGATAATTATAAGCAGATAATAGAAGCAGGATATAACTTGATTGCAATAGGCATAGCTAGCATTTCTTAGTGTATCGAATTAGAAAATTCTTAAATTTAAGAGCTTTAACCAAATAATCACACCTAGAAATATGAGAAAATGGCCCAATATGTTGCGTATTTTGTTAAGGTTTAGTATCATTTAATCTTCCATGAGAAGAATTTAATCCCGTACTTCTGAATCTACTTACTTTGATAGTATATAGAATAAACTCAGTTTCGTTCTTTTATATCTTTAAAGTTTGACAAACTCTAAATAAAATAGATATACTTCTTATTTGTAGGTCCAATAGTTCTTTCTAAAATCTTTATTTTAACTGTAGGTTTTAGGTAACTTACCATCTTCTATTTTTTTAATTTACTTGGCAATTTAGAATCTACCTTTTCTTTAGTTCCTATCTTGATATAGAAGATCTTATTTAAAAAGAAATGCATTTTAATATTTTTGGAGTTAATATGCAAATAAAGCAATGGCTAATAAAGAGCAAAAATCTTAAAGCTAAAAAACAGTATTTTATGGGATATTTTTGATGATATGATTTTACTTTTGGTTAGCAATTTGAGTGGCTATATTGGTAGTAATACTGGAAGTAATTTTAATTTTGTTAGAATTCTTCAGTTGATTACTCAGTATTAGTAAAGGTTTGATATAGTTAACGGAGGTATTAGTTTGGTTTAAGTGTAGATAGTTTAGTTTGATTTTAGATAGTATTGAATTATTGGAATAGGAAATAATGAAAATTGGTTATTATTGGTATTTCACTTATAATAACTATAATAACTTTATACGATTAACTAAAACATGCTTTAGACCTATCATTCTATATGATATTAAATGTTGTAACTAATATCTATTCAATACCCCATTAGTAACCTTCTACTCTTTATTCTCCTAATACATTTTCTACTTTTAATCATACATTTATTGTAGCCTTTAAAATATCATCCAATCCTTACAGTATTAATAATTAAGAGCTTTTAACTCAAGACATATTTATCTTATCTCTATAGACATTCCTTAACTATTAGCATTACAGAACTCTCCTAAAAGAGTTGCAATATTTCTTATATAATACTAAGTTTCTTCAAGGTATTGAAGTTCTCTCACTTTGAAACAAAAAGCTAGCTTTTAATCCTCAATTGAGCTTGTTTTCAGACTCGTTAATTAAGCTAGATATGAGATAAAATTGCTGATCTCTTTAGATGAAGTCTAGGAGTATCTAAAGCTGAAACAGTTGAATCTAAATTATAATTTTCTGAATACTGTTAGATAAACTTGCTTAGGAACTTCAGTCATTTGAAGCTAATTGATGTGAATTGCAATTGTTTATTAACAAAGAAAATATACTAGTTACTATCAAGACTAATAAGTCTAGAGATTTTAATATAAATGGAAATTAACTATCTTAACTTTAACTATATTAATCAATAATCATTAAAATAAATGTTCGCCTTCCGGCTTAATTGAAGTTTTAAATGTATAATATCTCCGTTCCTGCATGTTCTGTCCTTGTATTGCATTTTTTCCTTGAATTCTCTCTTTTATATAATCTGAGTTGAAAATTTTTTTTCTAGATTTTCCCATTTCCCGATGGGAAGAATTCCTTCACTCGCTACTTCAGTTGCTATTAGTTAACATTTTTCCAGATATTCATTCTTATTTCTTTCTATTTAGGACATTTCCGTCATAAATGTCAAGTGCTGTTGCAAATGTAGCGTCTTTTTCTTGCTCTAGGAAATGCCCTTCTCCGTTTCTCTATTTCGATTGGAGTTCCTTATGAAGGCTTCTACAGGTTTTCTTCTATTAATTTAAGTTTATAATCTAATTTTGCTCAGTTTTTCTTGTCTTACTCTTGTATTATTCAAATATTATTCTCTAAACTTGTCATTTGCTCATAAACTCCGACTTTAGCTCTTCGGTCTACCATATAGATTTCATCATCATCTTATCAAATCCTGATTTAATACAAGCATCTCTTTCTCCTGGGAGTTTAATTCCTATTCGAGTTTTTTTATGTTCTTAATAAGTTGATAAATCAGCTGTTTCAAACTTGTTTTAAGATCATAGAGCATTGTTGAAAAGTCTAATTTTAAGCAGAAGGACAAATCTATAACGCTTTTACTCCATAATTTATGAATTCAAAAGGATTATCTCCAGTGACCACTCCTCTTCTTACAAAAATATCAATATCAGGAATACATTTTACTACATCGGAGCATTTTCGTAATGCCAAAGGTCTCAATATTTTTCCTGATACACTGCCATTAAGAGATCTTTACTCTCTAGTAGGGCTCTTAAGAACTTTTAATTTAATTCAAGGATTATTCATAATATTTAGACAGTTCAATTAACCTTCATGTACTACTAAGTAATACATTACACTACTTTTAGATAACTTAAAATTTTAATTATGTAAATTCTACTCTCTTGCATCTTTTTCTAAGTTAAAATCGAATATCACAGAAGTAAGTATTAATTTGAATGCTACCTAGAAGACTAAATTTAAAAGGGAAGTTTTATTTGCTAAGTATAAGAAGGCTAGTATTTAATAATCTGATGAGAACGTTTCTAAAGATAAATAAATAAACGTGATTCTACCTTTATTAGGTTCACCACGATTAATAAAAAAACCAAATTTGGATTTTAAAGTAGTCTAGAAATATTTCTTGCTTCGTCTGATTTCTTTGGTTACTTTTTTCTCAGTTTTTTAAATAAAAATTTATTACCTTTACTCTCAAAATTATTGTATTTCTTTCCGAAGGCTAAAGTTAAAAGGGAATAGAATAAAATCCAATTCTTGTGTCAAATTTCACAATCGAATTTATCTTTCTACTTAAAGATATAATTTGTCTCAGTCATGTCTTTAGGTTTTTCCAATTCTTGACCAGATAAACACATAGAGGCAAAATTACTCGAGACCTTAACTTCAGCACCCTAGTTAGATTTTGGTACCGATCGAGAGAACCCTCAAATATAATGGCCTGATTTGATATATGTGTATAGGAAAGTTTAGTAGTTGGTATTAAAGTATGTATTTTAGAGTGTATGATAGTAATAATGACTTGTATTTAGATATAGGTTAATGATAATTTGATTATAGTTTTGATTAGATAAATAGTAATCTGTACTTGTATAATTTAAATATAAGGATATATTAAAGATAGTTTTTTGACATTGTTGAATATGTTTTGGTAT
>CAMPDV010006360.1:0-22912 GCA_946699065.1 Loxodes magnus | reverse complement strand
ACATTTGAAAAGTAAAGCGAAGAAGTTAGAAAAGAAGTGAGAAAATCAGTTTTGAGGAAGTCTTAAAAGCTTTGAGTTAAAGTTAAAGAGATAAGACATTTGAAAAGTAAAGCGAAGAAGTTAGAAAAGAAGTGAGAAAATCAGTTTTGAGGAAGTCTTAACAGCTTTAGTTAAAGTTAAAGAGATAAGACATTTGAAAAGTAAAGCGAAGAAGTTAGAAAAGAAGTGAGAAAATCAGCTTTGAGGAAGTCTTAAAAGCTTTGAGTTAAAGTTAAAGAGATAAGACATTTGAAAAGTAAAGCGAAGAAGTTAGAAAAGAAGTGAGAAAATCAGTTTTGAGGAAGTCTTAAAAGCTTTGAGTTAAAGTTAAAGAGATAAGACATTTGAAAAGTAAAGCGAAGAAGTTAGAAAAGAAGTGAGAAAATAAGTTTTGAGGAAGTCTTAAAAGCTTTGAGTTAAAGTTAAAGAGATAAGACATTTGAAAAGTAAAGCGAAGAAGTTAGAAAAGAAGTGAGAAAATCAGTTTTGAGGAAGTCTTAAAAGCTTTGAGTTAAAGTTAAAGAGATAAGACATTTGAAAAGTAAAGCGAAGAAGTTAGAAAAGAAGTGAGAAAATCAGTTTTGAGGAAGTCTTAAAAGCTTTGAGTTAAAGTTAAAGAGATAAGACATTTGAAAAGTAAAGCGAAGAAGTTAGAAAAGAAGTGAGAAAATAAGTTTTGAGGAAGTCTTAAAAGCTTTGAGTTAAAGTTAAAGAGATAAGACATTTGAAAAGTAAAGCGAAGAAGTTAGAAAAGAAGTGAGAAAATCAGTTTTGAGGAAGTCTTAAAAGCTTTGAGTTAAAGTTAAAGAGATAAGACATTTGAAAAGTAAAGCGAAGAAGTTAGAAAAGAAGTGAGAAAATCAGTTTTGAGGAAGTCTTGACGGCTTTGAGTTATATAAAGAGATAAGACATTTGAAAAGTAAAGCGAAGAAGTTAGAAAAGAAGTGAGAAAATCAGTTTTGAGGAAGTCTTAACAGCTTTAGTTAAAGTTAAAGAGATAAGACATTTGAAAAGTAAAGCGAAGAAGTTAGAAAAGAAGTGAGAAAATCAGCTTTGAGGAAGTCTTAAAAGCTTTGAGTTAAAGTTAAAGAGATAAGACATTAGAAAAGTAAAGCGAAGAAGTTAGAAAAGAAGTGAGAAAATCAGTTTTGAGGAAGTCTTAAAAGCTTTGAGTTAAAGTTAAAGAGATAAGACATTTGAAAAGTAAAGCGAAGAAGTTAGAAAAGAAGTGAGAAAATCAGTTTTGAGGAAGTCTTAACAGCTTTGAGTTAAAGTTAAAGAGATAAGACATTTGAAAAGTAAAGCGAAGAAGTTAGAAAAGAAGTGAGAAAATCAGCTTTGAGGAAGTCTTAAAAGCTTTGAGTTAAAGTTAAAGAGATAAGACATTAGAAAAGTAAAGCGAAGAAGTTAGAAAAGAAGTGAGAAAATCAGTTTTGAGGAAGTCTTAAAAGCTTTGAGTTAAAGTTAAAGAGATAAGACATTTGAAAAGTAAAGCGAAGAAGTTAGAAAAGAAGTGAGAAAATCAGCTTTGAGGAAGTCTTAAAAGCTTTGAGTTAAAGTTAAAGAGATAAGACATTTGAAAAGTAAAGCGAAGAAGTTAGAAAAGAAGTGAGAAAATCAGTTTTGAGGAAGTCTTAAAAGCTTTGAGTTAAAGTTAAAGAGATAAGACATTTGAAAAGTAAAGCGAAGAAGTTAGAAAAGAAGTGAGAAAATAAGTTTTGAGGAAGTCTTAACAGCTTTGAGTTAAAGTTAAAGAGATAAGACATTTGAAAAGTAAAGCGAATAAGTTAGAAAAGAAGTGAGAAAATCAGCTTTGAGGAAGTCTTAAAAGCTTTGAGTTAAAGTTAAAGAGATAAGACATTTGAAAAGTAAAGCGAAGAAGTTAGAAAAGAAGTGAGAAAATAAGTTTTGAGGAAGTCTTAAAAGCTTTGAGTTAAAGTTAAAGAGATAAGACATTTGAAAAGTAAAGCGAAGAAGTTAGAAAAGAAGTGAGAAAATAAGTTTTGAGGAAGTCTTAAAAGCTTTGAGTTAAAGTTAAAGAGATAAGACATTTGAAAAGTAAAGCGAAGAAGTTAGAAAAGAAGTGAGAAAATCAGTTTTGAGGAAGTCTTAAAAGCTTTGAGTTAAAGTTAAAGAGATAAGACATTTGAAAAGTAAAGCGAAGAAGTTAGAAAAGAAGTGAGAAAATCAGTTTTGAGGAAGTCTTAAAAGCTTTGAGTTAAAGTTAAAGAGATAAGACATTTGAAAAGTAAAGCGAAGAAGTTAGAAAAGAAGTGAGAAAATCAGTTTTGAGGAAGTCTTGACGGCTTTTAGTTATATAAAGAGATAAGACATTTGAAAAGTAAAGCGAAGAAGTTAGAAAAGAAGTGAGAAAATCAGTTTTGAGGAAGTCTTAAAAGCTTTGAGTTAAAGTTAAAGAGATAAGACATTTGAAAAGTAAAGCGAAGAAGTTAGAAAAGAAGTGAGAAAATAAGTTTTGAGGAAGTCTTAAAAGCTTTGAGTTAAAGTTAAAGAGATAAGACATTTGAAAAGTAAAGCGAAGAAGTTAGAAAAGAAGTGAGAAAATCAGTTTTGAGGAAGTCTTAAAAGCTTTGAGTTAAAGTTAAAGAGATAAGACATTTGAAAAGTAAAGCGAAGAAGTTAGAAAAGAAGTGAGAAAATCAGTTTTGAGGAAGTCTTAACAGCTTTGAGTTAAAGTTAAAGAGATAAGACATTTGAAAAGTAAAGCGAAGAAGTTAGAAAAGAAGTGAGAAAATCAGTTTTGAGGAAGTCTTAAAAGCTTTGAGTTAAAGTTAAAGAGATAAGACATTTGAAAAGTAAAGCGAAGAAGTTAGAAAAGAAGTGAGAAAATAAGTTTTGAGGAAGTCTTAAAAGCTTTGAGTTAAAGTTAAAGAGATAAGACATTTGAAAAGTAAAGCGAAGAAGTTAGAAAAGAAGTGAGAAAATCAGTTTTGAGGAAGTCTTAAAAGCTTTGAGTTAAAGTTAAAGAGATAAGACATTTGAAAAGTAAAGCGAAGAAGTTAGAAAAGAAGTGAGAAAATCAGTTTTGAGGAAGTCTTAAAAGCTTTGAGTTAAAGTTAAAGAGATAAGACATTTGAAAAGTAAAGCGAAGAAGTTAGAAAAGAAGTGAGAAAATCAGTTTTGAGGAAGTCTTAACAGCTTTAGTTAAAGTTAAAGAGATAAGACATTTGAAAAGTAAAGCGAAGAAGTTAGAAAAGAAGTGAGAAAATCAGCTTTGAGGAAGTCTTAAAAGCTTTGAGTTAAAGTTAAAGAGATAAGACATTTGAAAAGTAAAGCGAAGAAGTTAGAAAAGAAGTGAGAAAATCAGTTTTGAGGAAGTCTTAAAAGCTTTGAGTTAAAGTTAAAGAGATAAGACATTTGAAAAGTAAAGCGAAGAAGTTAGAAAAGAAGTGAGAAAATAAGTTTTGAGGAAGTCTTAAAAGCTTTGAGTTAAAGTTAAAGAGATAAGACATTTGAAAAGTAAAGCGAAGAAGTTAGAAAAGAAGTGAGAAAATCAGTTTTGAGGAAGTCTTAAAAGCTTTGAGTTAAAGTTAAAGAGATAAGACATTTGAAAAGTAAAGCGAAGAAGTTAGAAAAGAAGTGAGAAAATAAGTTTTGAGGAAGTCTTAAAAGCTTTGAGTTAAAGTTAAAGAGATAAGACATTTGAAAAGTAAAGCGAAGAAGTTAGAAAAGAAGTGAGAAAATCAGCTTTGAGGAAGTCTTAAAAGCTTTGAGTTAAAGTTAAAGAGATAAGACATTTGAAAAGTAAAGCGAAGAAGTTAGAAAAGAAGTGAGAAAATCAGTTTTGAGGAAGTCTTAAAAGCTTTGAGTTAAAGTTAAAGAGATAAGACATTTGAAAAGTAAAGCGAAGAAGTTAGAAAAGAAGTGAGAAAATCAGTTTTGAGGAAGTCTTAACAGCTTTAGTTAAAGTTAAAGAGATAAGACATTTGAAAAGTAAAGCGAAGAAGTTAGAAAAGAAGTGAGAAAATCAGCTTTGAGGAAGTCTTAAAAGCTTTGAGTTAAAGTTAAAGAGATAAGACATTTGAAAAGTAAAGCGAAGAAGTTAGAAAAGAAGTGAGAAAATCAGTTTTGAGGAAGTCTTAAAAGCTTTGAGTTAAAGTTAAAGAGATAAGACATTTGAAAAGTAAAGCGAAGAAGTTAGAAAAGAAGTGAGAAAATAAGTTTTGAGGAAGTCTTAAAAGCTTTGAGTTAAAGTTAAAGAGATAAGACATTTGAAAAGTAAAGCGAAGAAGTTAGAAAAGAAGTGAGAAAATCAGTTTTGAGGAAGTCTTAAAAGCTTTGAGTTAAAGTTAAAGAGATAAGACATTTGAAAAGTAAAGCGAAGAAGTTAGAAAAGAAGTGAGAAAATCAGTTTTGAGGAAGTCTTAAAAGCTTTGAGTTAAAGTTAAAGAGATAAGACATTTGAAAAGTAAAGCGAAGAAGTTAGAAAAGAAGTGAGAAAATCAGTTTTGAGGAAGTCTTGACGGCTTTTAGTTATATAAAGAGATAAGACATTTGAAAAGTAAAGCGAAGAAGTTAGAAAAGAAGTGAGAAAATCAGTTTTGAGGAAGTCTTAAAAGCTTTGAGTTAAAGTTAAAGAGATAAGACATTTGAAAAGTAAAGCGAAGAAGTTAGAAAAGAAGTGAGAAAATAAGTTTTGAGGAAGTCTTAAAAGCTTTGAGTTAAAGTTAAAGAGATAAGACATTTGAAAAGTAAAGCGAAGAAGTTAGAAAAGAAGTGAGAAAATAAGTTTTGAGGAAGTCTTAAAAGCTTTGAGTTAAAGTTAAAGAGATAAGACATTTGAAAAGTAAAGCGAAGAAGTTAGAAAAGAAGTGAGAAAATCAGTTTTGAGGAAGTCTTAACAGCTTTGAGTTAAAGTTAAAGAGATAAGACATTTGAAAAGTAAAGCGAAGAAGTTAGAAAAGAAGTGAGAAAATCAGTTTTGAGGAAGTCTTAAAAGCTTTGAGTTAAAGTTAAAGAGATAAGACATTTGAAAAGTAAAGCGAAGAAGTTAGAAAAGAAGTGAGAAAATAAGTTTTGAGGAAGTCTTAAAAGCTTTGAGTTAAAGTTAAAGAGATAAGACATTTGAAAAGTAAAGCGAAGAAGTTAGAAAAGAAGTGAGAAAATCAGTTTTGAGGAAGTCTTAAAAGCTTTGAGTTAAAGTTAAAGAGATAAGACATTTGAAAAGTAAAGCGAAGAAGTTAGAAAAGAAGTGAGAAAATCAGTTTTGAGGAAGTCTTAAAAGCTTTGAGTTAAAGTTAAAGAGATAAGACATTTGAAAAGTAAAGCGAAGAAGTTAGAAAAGAAGTGAGAAAATCAGTTTTGAGGAAGTCTTAACAGCTTTAGTTAAAGTTAAAGAGATAAGACATTTGAAAAGTAAAGCGAAGAAGTTAGAAAAGAAGTGAGAAAATCAGCTTTGAGGAAGTCTTAAAAGCTTTGAGTTAAAGTTAAAGAGATAAGACATTTGAAAAGTAAAGCGAAGAAGTTAGAAAAGAAGTGAGAAAATAAGTTTTGAGGAAGTCTTAAAAGCTTTGAGTTAAAGTTAAAGAGATAAGACATTTGAAAAGTAAAGCGAAGAAGTTAGAAAAGAAGTGAGAAAATCAGTTTTGAGGAAGTCTTAAAAGCTTTGAGTTAAAGTTAAAGAGATAAGACATTTGAAAAGTAAAGCGAAGAAGTTAGAAAAGAAGTGAGAAAATAAGTTTTGAGGAAGTCTTAAAAGCTTTGAGTTAAAGTTAAAGAGATAAGACATTTGAAAAGTAAAGCGAAGAAGTTAGAAAAGAAGTGAGAAAATCAGCTTTGAGGAAGTCTTAAAAGCTTTGAGTTAAAGTTAAAGAGATAAGACATTTGAAAAGTAAAGCGAAGAAGTTAGAAAAGAAGTGAGAAAATCAGTTTTGAGGAAGTCTTAAAAGCTTTGAGTTAAAGTTAAAGAGATAAGACATTTGAAAAGTAAAGCGAAGAAGTTAGAAAAGAAGTGAGAAAATCAGTTTTGAGGAAGTCTTAACAGCTTTAGTTAAAGTTAAAGAGATAAGACATTTGAAAAGTAAAGCGAAGAAGTTAGAAAAGAAGTGAGAAAATCAGCTTTGAGGAAGTCTTAAAAGCTTTGAGTTAAAGTTAAAGAGATAAGACATTTGAAAAGTAAAGCGAAGAAGTTAGAAAAGAAGTGAGAAAATCAGTTTTGAGGAAGTCTTAAAAGCTTTGAGTTAAAGTTAAAGAGATAAGACATTTGAAAAGTAAAGCGAAGAAGTTAGAAAAGAAGTGAGAAAATAAGTTTTGAGGAAGTCTTAAAAGCTTTGAGTTAAAGTTAAAGAGATAAGACATTTGAAAAGTAAAGCGAAGAAGTTAGAAAAGAAGTGAGAAAATCAGCTTTGAGGAAGTCTTAAAAGCTTTGAGTTAAAGTTAAAGAGATAAGACATTTGAAAAGTAAAGCGAAGAAGTTAGAAAAGAAGTGAGAAAATCAGTTTTGAGGAAGTCTTAAAAGCTTTGAGTTAAAGTTAAAGAGATAAGACATTTGAAAAGTAAAGCGAAGAAGTTAGAAAAGAAGTGAGAAAATCAGTTTTGAGGAAGTCTTAACAGCTTTAGTTAAAGTTAAAGAGATAAGACATTTGAAAAGTAAAGCGAAGAAGTTAGAAAAGAAGTGAGAAAATCAGCTTTGAGGAAGTCTTAAAAGCTTTGAGTTAAAGTTAAAGAGATAAGACATTTGAAAAGTAAAGCGAAGAAGTTAGAAAAGAAGTGAGAAAATCAGTTTTGAGGAAGTCTTAAAAGCTTTGAGTTAAAGTTAAAGAGATAAGACATTTGAAAAGTAAAGCGAAGAAGTTAGAAAAGAAGTGAGAAAATAAGTTTTGAGGAAGTCTTAAAAGCTTTGAGTTAAAGTTAAAGAGATAAGACATTTGAAAAGTAAAGCGAAGAAGTTAGAAAAGAAGTGAGAAAATCAGTTTTGAGGAAGTCTTAAAAGCTTTGAGTTAAAGTTAAAGAGATAAGACATTTGAAAAGTAAAGCGAAGAAGTTAGAAAAGAAGTGAGAAAATCAGTTTTGAGGAAGTCTTAAAAGCTTTGAGTTAAAGTTAAAGAGATAAGACATTTGAAAAGTAAAGCGAAGAAGTTAGAAAAGAAGTGAGAAAATCAGTTTTGAGGAAGTCTTGACGGCTTTTAGTTATATAAAGAGATAAGACATTTGAAAAGTAAAGCGAAGAAGTTAGAAAAGAAGTGAGAAAATCAGTTTTGAGGAAGTCTTAAAAGCTTTGAGTTAAAGTTAAAGAGATAAGACATTTGAAAAGTAAAGCGAAGAAGTTAGAAAAGAAGTGAGAAAATAAGTTTTGAGGAAGTCTTAAAAGCTTTGAGTTAAAGTTAAAGAGATAAGACATTTGAAAAGTAAAGCGAAGAAGTTAGAAAAGAAGTGAGAAAATAAGTTTTGAGGAAGTCTTAAAAGCTTTGAGTTAAAGTTAAAGAGATAAGACATTTGAAAAGTAAAGCGAAGAAGTTAGAAAAGAAGTGAGAAAATCAGTTTTGAGGAAGTCTTAACAGCTTTGAGTTAAAGTTAAAGAGATAAGACATTTGAAAAGTAAAGCGAAGAAGTTAGAAAAGAAGTGAGAAAATCAGTTTTGAGGAAGTCTTAAAAGCTTTGAGTTAAAGTTAAAGAGATAAGACATTTGAAAAGTAAAGCGAAGAAGTTAGAAAAGAAGTGAGAAAATAAGTTTTGAGGAAGTCTTAAAAGCTTTGAGTTAAAGTTAAAGAGATAAGACATTTGAAAAGTAAAGCGAAGAAGTTAGAAAAGAAGTGAGAAAATCAGTTTTGAGGAAGTCTTAAAAGCTTTGAGTTAAAGTTAAAGAGATAAGACATTTGAAAAGTAAAGCGAAGAAGTTAGAAAAGAAGTGAGAAAATCAGTTTTGAGGAAGTCTTAAAAGCTTTGAGTTAAAGTTAAAGAGATAAGACATTTGAAAAGTAAAGCGAAGAAGTTAGAAAAGAAGTGAGAAAATCAGTTTTGAGGAAGTCTTAACAGCTTTAGTTAAAGTTAAAGAGATAAGACATTTGAAAAGTAAAGCGAAGAAGTTAGAAAAGAAGTGAGAAAATCAGCTTTGAGGAAGTCTTGACGGCTTTTAGTTATATAAAGAGATAAGACATTTGAAAAGTAAAGCGAAGAAGTTAGAAAAGAAGTGAGAAAATCAGTTTTGAGGAAGTCTTAAAAGCTTTGAGTTAAAGTTAAAGAGATAAGACATTTGAAAAGTAAAGCGAAGAAGTTAGAAAAGAAGTGAGAAAATAAGTTTTGAGGAAGTCTTAACAGCTTTGAGTTAAAGTTAAAGAGATAAGACATTTGAAAAGTAAAGCGAAGAAGTTAGAAAAGAAGTGAGAAAATAAGTTTTGAGGAAGTCTTAAAAGCTTTGAGTTAAAGTTAAAGAGATAAGACATTTGAAAAGTAAAGCGAAGAAGTTAGAAAAGAAGTGAGAAAATCAGTTTTGAGGAAGTCTTAAAAGCTTTGAGTTAAAGTTAAAGAGATAAGACATTTGAAAAGTAAAGCGAAGAAGTTAGAAAAGAAGTGAGAAAATCAGTTTTGAGGAAGTCTTAAAAGCTTTGAGTTAAAGTTAAAGAGATAAGACATTTGAAAAGTAAAGCGAAGAAGTTAGAAAAGAAGTGAGAAAATCAGTTTGAGGAAGTCTTAAAAGCTTTGAGTTAAAGTTAAAGAGATAAGACATTTGAAAAGTAAAGCGAAGAAGTTAGAAAAGAAGTGAGAAAATCAGTTTTGAGGAAGTCTTAAAAGCTTTGAGTTAAAGTTAAAGAGATAAGACATTTGAAAAGTAAAGCGAAGAAGTTAGAAAAGAAGTGAGAAAATCAGTTTGAGGAAGTCTTAAAAGCTTTGAGTTAAAGTTAAAGAGATAAGACATTTGAAAAGTAAAGCGAAGAAGTTAGAAAAGAAGTGAGAAAATAAGTTTTGAGGAAGTCTTAAAAGCTTTGAGTTAAAGTTAAAGAGATAAGACATTTGAAAAGTAATGCGAAGAAGTTAGAAAAGAAGTGAGAAAATAAGTTTTGAGGAAGTCTTAAAAGCTTTGAGTTAAAGTTAAAGAGATAAGACATTTGAAAAGTAAAGCGAAGAAGTTAGAAAAGAAGTGAGAAAATCAGTTTTGAGGAAGTCTTAAAAGCTTTGAGTTAAAGTTAAAGAGATAAGACATTTGAAAAGTAAAGCGAAGAAGTTAGAAAAGAAGTGAGAAAATAAGTTTTGAGGAAGTCTTAACAGCTTTGAGTTAAAGTTAAAGAGATAAGACATTTGAAAAGTAAAGCGAAGAAGTTAGAAAAGAAGTGAGAAAATCAGCTTTGAGGAAGTCTTAAAAGCTTTGAGTTAAAGTTAAAGAGATAAGACATTTGAAAAGTAAAGCGAAGAAGTTAGAAAAGAAGTGAGAAAATCAGTTTTGAGGAAGTCTTAAAAGCTTTGAGTTAAAGTTAAAGAGATAAGACATTTGAAAAGTAAAGCGAAGAAGTTAGAAAAGAAGTGAGAAAATCAGTTTTGAGGAAGTCTTAAAAGCTTTGAGTTAAAGTTAAAGAGATAAGACATTTGAAAAGTAAAGCGAAGAAGTTAGAAAAGAAGTGAGAAAATCAGTTTTGAGGAAGTCTTAAAAGCTTTGAGTTAAAGTTAAAGAGATAAGACATTTGAAAAGTAAAGCGAAGAAGTTAGAAAAGAAGTGAGAAAATCAGTTTTGAGGAAGTCTTAACAGCTTTAGTTAAAGTTAAAGAGATAAGACATTTGAAAAGTAAAGCGAAGAAGTTAGAAAAGAAGTGAGAAAATAAGTTTTGAGGAAGTCTTAAAAGCTTTGAGTTAAAGTTAAAGAGATAAGACATTTGAAAAGTAAAGCGAAGAAGTTAGAAAAGAAGTGAGAAAATCAGTTTTGAGGAAGTCTTAAAAGCTTTGAGTTAAAGTTAAAGAGATAAGACATTTGAAAAGTAAAGCGAAGAAGTTAGAAAAGAAGTGAGAAAATCAGTTTTGAGGAAGTCTTAAAAGCTTTGAGTTAAAGTTAAAGAGATAAGACATTTGAAAAGTAAAGCGAAGAAGTTAGAAAAGAAGTGAGAAAATCAGTTTTGAGGAAGTCTTAAAAGCTTTGAGTTAAAGTTAAAGAGATAAGACATTTGAAAAGTAAAGCGAAGAAGTTAGAAAAGAAGTGAGAAAATCAGTTTTGAGGAAGTCTTAAAAGCTTTGAGTTAAAGTTAAAGAGATAAGACATTTGAAAAGTAAAGCGAAGAAGTTAGAAAAGAAGTGAGAAAATCAGTTTTGAGGAAGTCTTAAAAGCTTTGAGTTAAAGTTAAAGAGATAAGACATTTGAAAAGTAAAGCGAAGAAGTTAGAAAAGAAGTGAGAAAATAAGTTTTGAGGAAGTCTTAAAAGCTTTGAGTTAAAGTTAAAGAGATAAGACATTTGAAAAGTAAAGCGAAGAAGTTAGAAAAGAAGTGAGAAAATCAGTTTTGAGGAAGTCTTAAAAGCTTTGAGTTAAAGTTAAAGAGATAAGACATTTGAAAAGTAAAGCGAAGAAGTTAGAAAAGAAGTGAGAAAATCAGTTTTGAGGAAGTCTTAAAAGCTTTGAGTTAAAGTTAAAGAGATAAGACATTTGAAAAGTAAAGCGAAGAAGTTAGAAAAGAAGTGAGAAAATCAGTTTTGAGGAAGTCTTAAAAGCTTTGAGTTAAAGTTAAAGAGATAAGACATTTGAAAAGTAAAGCGAAGAAGTTAGAAAAGAAGTGAGAAAATCAGTTTTGAGGAAGTCTTAAAAGCTTTGAGTTAAAGTTAAAGAGATAAGACATTTGAAAAGTAAAGCGAAGAAGTTAGAAAAGAAGTGAGAAAATCAGTTTGAGGAAGTCTTAAAAGCTTTGAGTTAAAGTTAAAGAGATAAGACATTTGAAAAGTAAAGCGAAGAAGTTAGAAAAGAAGTGAGAAAATCAGTTTTGAGGAAGTCTTAAAAGCTTTGAGTTAAAGTTAAAGAGATAAGACATTTGAAAAGTAATGCGAAGAAGTTAGAAAAGAAGTGAGAAAATAAGTTTTGAGGAAGTCTTAAAAGCTTTGAGTTAAAGTTAAAGAGATAAGACATTTGAAAAGTAAAGCGAAGAAGTTAGAAAAGAAGTGAGAAAATCAGTTTTGAGGAAGTCTTAAAAGCTTTGAGTTAAAGTTAAAGAGATAAGACATTTGAAAAGTAAAGCGAAGAAGTTAGAAAAGAAGTGAGAAAATAAGTTTTGAGGAAGTCTTAACAGCTTTGAGTTAAAGTTAAAGAGATAAGACATTTGAAAAGTAAAGCGAAGAAGTTAGAAAAGAAGTGAGAAAATAAGTTTTGAGGAAGTCTTAAAAGCTTTGAGTTAAAGTTAAAGAGATAAGACATTTGAAAAGTAAAGCGAAGAAGTTAGAAAAGAAGTGAGAAAATCAGTTTTGAGGAAGTCTTAAAAGCTTTGAGTTAAAGTTAAAGAGATAAGACATTTGAAAAGTAAAGCGAAGAAGTTAGAAAAGAAGTGAGAAAATCAGTTTTGAGGAAGTCTTAAAAGCTTTGAGTTAAAGTTAAAGAGATAAGACATTTGAAAAGTAAAGCGAAGAAGTTAGAAAAGAAGTGAGAAAATCAGTTTGAGGAAGTCTTAAAAGCTTTGAGTTAAAGTTAAAGAGATAAGACATTTGAAAAGTAAAGCGAAGAAGTTAGAAAAGAAGTGAGAAAATAAGTTTTGAGGAAGTCTTAAAAGCTTTGAGTTAAAGTTAAAGAGATAAGACATTTGAAAAGTAAAGCGAAGAAGTTAGAAAAGAAGTGAGAAAATCAGCTTTGAGGAAGTCTTAAAAGCTTTGAGTTAAAGTTAAAGAGATAAGACATTTGAAAAGTAAAGCGAAGAAGTTAGAAAAGAAGTGAGAAAATCAGTTTTGAGGAAGTCTTAAAAGCTTTGAGTTAAAGTTAAAGAGATAAGACATTTGAAAAGTAATGCGAAGAAGTTAGAAAAGAAGTGAGAAAATAAGTTTTGAGGAAGTCTTAAAAGCTTTGAGTTAAAGTTAAAGAGATAAGACATTTGAAAAGTAAAGCGAAGAAGTTAGAAAAGAAGTGAGAAAATCAGTTTTGAGGAAGTCTTAAAAGCTTTGAGTTAAAGTTAAAGAGATAAGACATTTGAAAAGTAAAGCGAAGAAGTTAGAAAAGAAGTGAGAAAATCAGCTTTGAGGAAGTCTTAAAAGCTTTGAGTTAAAGTTAAAGAGATAAGACATTTGAAAAGTAAAGCGAAGAAGTTAGAAAAGAAGTGAGAAAATCAGTTTGAGGAAGTCTTAAAAGCTTTGAGTTAAAGTTAAAGAGATAAGACATTTGAAAAGTAAAGCGAAGAAGTTAGAAAAGAAGTGAGAAAATAAGTTTTGAGGAAGTCTTAAAAGCTTTGAGTTAAAGTTAAAGAGATAAGACATTTGAAAAGTAAAGCGAAGAAGTTAGAAAAGAAGTGAGAAAATAAGTTTTGAGGAAGTCTTAAAAGCTTTGAGTTAAAGTTAAAGAGATAAGACATTTGAAAAGTAAAGCGAAGAAGTTAGAAAAGAAGTGAGAAAATCAGTTTTGAGGAAGTCTTAACAGCTTTAGTTAAAGTTAAAGAGATAAGACATTTGAAAAGTAAAGCGAAGAAGTTAGAAAAGAAGTGAGAAAATCAGTTTTGAGGAAGTCTTAACAGCTTTAGTTAAAGTTAAAGAGATAAGACATTTGAAAAGTAAAGCGAAGAAGTTAGAAAAGAAGTGAGAAAATAAGTTTTGAGGAAGTCTTAAAAGCTTTGAGTTAAAGTTAAAGAGATAAGACATTTGAAAAGTAAAGCGAAGAAGTTAGAAAAGAAGTGAGAAAATAAGTTTTGAGGAAGTCTTAACAGCTTTGAGTTAAAGTTAAAGAGATAAGACATTTGAAAAGTAAAGCGAAGAAGTTAGAAAAGAAGTGAGAAAATCAGCTTTGAGGAAGTCTTAAAAGCTTTGAGTTAAAGTTAAAGAGATAAGACATTTGAAAAGTAAAGCGAAGAAGTTAGAAAAGAAGTGAGAAAATCAGCTTTGAGGAAGTCTTAAAAGCTTTGAGTTAAAGTTAAAGAGATAAGACATTTGAAAAGTAAAGCGAAGAAGTTAGAAAAGAAGTGAGAAAATCAGTTTTGAGGAAGTCTTAAAAGCTTTGAGTTAAAGTTAAAGAGATAAGACATTTGAAAAGTAAAGCGAAGAAGTTAGAAAAGAAGTGAGAAAATAAGTTTTGAGGAAGTCTTAAAAGCTTTGAGTTAAAGTTAAAGAGATAAGACATTTGAAAAGTAAAGCGAAGAAGTTAGAAAAGAAGTGAGAAAATCAGTTTGATGAAGTCTTAAAAGCTTTGAGTTAAAGTTAAAGAGATAAGACATTTGAAAAGTAAAGCGAAGAAGTTAGAAAAGAAGTGAGAAAATCAGTTTTGAGGAAGTCTTAAAAGCTTTGAGTTAAAGTTAAAGAGATAAGACATTTGAAAAGTAAAGCGAAGAAGTTAGAAAAGAAGTGAGAAAATCAGTTTTGAGGAAGTCTTAAAAGCTTTGAGTTAAAGTTAAAGAGATAAGACATTTGAAAAGTAAAGCGAAGAAGTTAGAAAAGAAGTGAGAAAATCAGTTTTGAGGAAGTCTTAAAAGCTTTGAGTTAAAGTTAAAGAGATAAGACATTTGAAAAGTAAAGCGAAGAAGTTAGAAAAGAAGTGAGAAAATCAGTTTGAGGAAGTCTTAAAAGCTTTGAGTTAAAGTTAAAGAGATAAGACATTTGAAAAGTAAAGCGAAGAAGTTAGAAAAGAAGTGAGAAAATAAGTTTTGAGGAAGTCTTAACAGCTTTAGTTAAAGTTAAAGAGATAAGACATTTGAAAAGTAAAGCGAAGAAGTTAGAAAAGAAGTGAGAAAATAAGTTTTGAGGAAGTCTTAAAAGCTTTGAGTTAAAGTTAAAGAGATAAGACATTTGAAAAGTAAAGCGAAGAAGTTAGAAAAGAAGTGAGAAAATCAGTTTTGAGGAAGTCTTAAAAGCTTTGAGTTAAAGTTAAAGAGATAAGACATTTGAAAAGTAAAGCGAAGAAGTTAGAAAAGAAGTGAGAAAATAAGTTTTGAGGAAGTCTTAAAAGCTTTGAGTTAAAGTTAAAGAGATAAGACATTTGAAAAGTAAAGCGAAGAAGTTAGAAAAGAAGTGAGAAAATCAGTTTTGAGGAAGTCTTAAAAGCTTTGAGTTAAAGTTAAAGAGATAAGACATTTGAAAAGTAAAGCGAAGAAGTTAGAAAAGAAGTGAGAAAATAAGTTTTGAGGAAGTCTTAAAAGCTTTGAGTTAAAGTTAAAGAGATAAGACATTTGAAAAGTAAAGCGAAGAAGTTAGAAAAGAAGTGAGAAAATCAGTTTTGAGGAAGTCTTAAAAGCTTTGAGTTAAAGTTAAAGAGATAAGACATTTGAAAAGTAAAGCGAAGAAGTTAGAAAAGAAGTGAGAAAATCAGTTTGAGGAAGTCTTAAAAGCTTTGAGTTAAAGTTAAAGAGATAAGACATTTGAAAAGTAAAGCGAAGAAGTTAGAAAAGAAGTGAGAAAATAAGTTTTGAGGAAGTCTTAAAAGCTTTGAGTTAAAGTTAAAGAGATAAGACATTTGAAAAGTAAAGCGAAGAAGTTAGAAAAGAAGTGAGAAAATCAGCTTTGAGGAAGTCTTAAAAGCTTTGAGTTAAAGTTAAAGAGATAAGACATTTGAAAAGTAAAGCGAAGAAGTTAGAAAAGAAGTGAGAAAATCAGCTTTGAGGAAGTCTTAAAAGCTTTGAGTTAAAGTTAAAGAGATAAGACATTTGAAAAGTAAAGCGAAGAAGTTAGAAAAGAAGTGAGAAAATCAGTTTTGAGGAAGTCTTAAAAGCTTTGAGTTAAAGTTAAAGAGATAAGACATTTGAAAAGTAAAGCGAAGAAGTTAGAAAAGAAGTGAGAAAATAAGTTTTGAGGAAGTCTTAAAAGCTTTGAGTTAAAGTTAAAGAGATAAGACATTTGAAAAGTAAAGCGAAGAAGTTAGAAAAGAAGTGAGAAAATCAGTTTGATGAAGTCTTAAAAGCTTTGAGTTAAAGTTAAAGAGATAAGACATTTGAAAAGTAAAGCGAAGAAGTTAGAAAAGAAGTGAGAAAATCAGTTTTGAGGAAGTCTTAAAAGCTTTGAGTTAAAGTTAAAGAGATAAGACATTTGAAAAGTAAAGCGAAGAAGTTAGAAAAGAAGTGAGAAAATCAGTTTTGAGGAAGTCTTAAAAGCTTTGAGTTAAAGTTAAAGAGATAAGACATTTGAAAAGTAAAGCGAAGAAGTTAGAAAAGAAGTGAGAAAATCAGTTTTGAGGAAGTCTTAAAAGCTTTGAGTTAAAGTTAAAGAGATAAGACATTTGAAAAGTAAAGCGAAGAAGTTAGAAAAGAAGTGAGAAAATCAGTTTTGAGGAAGTCTTAAAAGCTTTGAGTTAAAGTTAAAGAGATAAGACATTTGAAAAGTAAAGCGAAGAAGTTAGAAAAGAAGTGAGAAAATCAGTTTTGAGGAAGTCTTAAAAGCTTTGAGTTAAAGTTAAAGAGATAAGACATTTGAAAAGTAAAGCGAAGAAGTTAGAAAAGAAGTGAGAAAATCAGTTTGAGGAAGTCTTAAAAGCTTTGAGTTAAAGTTAAAGAGATAAGACATTTGAAAAGTAAAGCGAAGAAGTTAGAAAAGAAGTGAGAAAATAAGTTTTGAGGAAGTCTTAACAGCTTTAGTTAAAGTTAAAGAGATAAGACATTTGAAAAGTAAAGCGAAGAAGTTAGAAAAGAAGTGAGAAAATAAGTTTTGAGGAAGTCTTAAAAGCTTTGAGTTAAAGTTAAAGAGATAAGACATTTGAAAAGTAAAGCGAAGAAGTTAGAAAAGAAGTGAGAAAATCAGTTTTGAGGAAGTCTTAAAAGCTTTGAGTTAAAGTTAAAGAGATAAGACATTTGAAAAGTAAAGCGAAGAAGTTAGAAAAGAAGTGAGAAAATAAGTTTTGAGGAAGTCTTAAAAGCTTTGAGTTAAAGTTAAAGAGATAAGACATTTGAAAAGTAAAGCGAAGAAGTTAGAAAAGAAGTGAGAAAATCAGTTTTGAGGAAGTCTTAAAAGCTTTGAGTTAAAGTTAAAGAGATAAGACATTTGAAAAGTAAAGCGAAGAAGTTAGAAAAGAAGTGAGAAAATAAGTTTTGAGGAAGTCTTAAAAGCTTTGAGTTAAAGTTAAAGAGATAAGACATTTGAAAAGTAAAGCGAAGAAGTTAGAAAAGAAGTGAGAAAATCAGTTTTGAGGAAGTCTTAAAAGCTTTGAGTTAAAGTTAAAGAGATAAGACATTTGAAAAGTAAAGCGAAGAAGTTAGAAAAGAAGTGAGAAAATCAGTTTGAGGAAGTCTTAAAAGCTTTGAGTTAAAGTTAAAGAGATAAGACATTTGAAAAGTAAAGCGAAGAAGTTAGAAAAGAAGTGAGAAAATAAGTTTTGAGGAAGTCTTAAAAGCTTTGAGTTAAAGTTAAAGAGATAAGACATTTGAAAAGTAAAGCGAAGAAGTTAGAAAAGAAGTGAGAAAATCAGCTTTGAGGAAGTCTTAAAAGCTTTGAGTTAAAGTTAAAGAGATAAGACATTTGAAAAGTAAAGCGAAGAAGTTAGAAAAGAAGTGAGAAAATCAGTTTTGAGGAAGTCTTAAAAGCTTTGAGTTAAAGTTAAAGAGATAAGACATTTGAAAAGTAAAGCGAAGAAGTTAGAAAAGAAGTGAGAAAATCAGCTTTGAGGAAGTCTTAAAAGCTTTGAGTTAAAGTTAAAGAGATAAGACATTTGAAAAGTAAAGCGAAGAAGTTAGAAAAGAAGTGAGAAAATCAGTTTTGAGGAAGTCTTAAAAGCTTTGAGTTAAAGTTAAAGAGATAAGACATTTGAAAAGTAAAGCGAAGAAGTTAGAAAAGAAGTGAGAAAATAAGTTTTGAGGAAGTCTTAAAAGCTTTGAGTTAAAGTTAAAGAGATAAGACATTTGAAAAGTAAAGCGAAGAAGTTAGAAAAGAAGTGAGAAAATCAGTTTTGAGGAAGTCTTAAAAGCTTTGAGTTAAAGTTAAAGAGATAAGACATTTGAAAAGTAAAGCGAAGAAGTTAGAAAAGAAGTGAGAAAATCAGTTTTGAGGAAGTCTTAAAAGCTTTGAGTTAAAGTTAAAGAGATAAGACATTTGAAAAGTAAAGCGAAGAAGTTAGAAAAGAAGTGAGAAAATCAGTTTTGAGGAAGTCTTGACGGCTTTTAGTTATATAAAGAGATAAGACATTTGAAAAGTAAAGCGAAGAAGTTAGAAAAGAAGTGAGAAAATCAGTTTTGAGGAAGTCTTAAAAGCTTTGAGTTAAAGTTAAAGAGATAAGACATTTGAAAAGTAAAGCGAAGAAGTTAGAAAAGAAGTGAGAAAATAAGTTTTGAGGAAGTCTTAAAAGCTTTG
The DNA here is from genome assembly GCA_946699065.1 of Loxodes magnus. NCBI lineage: Eukaryota > Ciliophora > Karyorelictea > Loxodida > Loxodidae > Loxodes > Loxodes magnus. The sequence continues at coordinate 5,489 of CAMPDV010006360.1, read as the reverse complement.
AGTTAAAGTTAAAGAGATAAGACATTTGAAAAGTAAAGCGAAGAAGTTAGAAAAGAAGTGAGAAAATAAGTTTTGAGGAAGTCTTAAAAGCTTTGAGTTAAAGTTAAAGAGATAAGACATTTGAAAAGTAAAGCGAAGAAGTTAGAAAAGAAGTGAGAAAATCAGCTTTGAGGAAGTCTTAAAAGCTTTGAGTTAAAGTTAAAGAGATAAGACATTTGAAAAGTAAAGCGAAGAAGTTAGAAAAGAAGTGAGAAAATCAGTTTTGAGGAAGTCTTAAAAGCTTTGAGTTAAAGTTAAAGAGATAAGACATTTGAAAAGTAAAGCGAAGAAGTTAGAAAAGAAGTGAGAAAATCAGTTTTGAGGAAGTCTTAAAAGCTTTGAGTTAAAGTTAAAGAGATAAGACATTTGAAAAGTAATGCGAAGAAGTTAGAAAAGAAGTGAGAAAATAAGTTTTGAGGAAGTCTTAAAAGCTTTGAGTTAAAGTTAAAGAGATAAGACATTTGAAAAGTAAAGCGAAGAAGTTAGAAAAGAAGTGAGAAAATCAGTTTTGAGGAAGTCTTAAAAGCTTTGAGTTAAAGTTAAAGAGATAAGACATTTGAAAAGTAAAGCGAAGAAGTTAGAAAAGAAGTGAGAAAATCAGTTTGAGGAAGTCTTAACAGCTTTGAGTTAAAGTTAAAGAGATAAGACATTTGAAAAGTAAAGCGAAGAAGTTAGAAAAGAAGTGAGAAAATCAGTTTTGAGGAAGTCTTAAAAGCTTTGAGTTAAAGTTAAAGAGATAAGACATTTGAAAAGTAAAGCGAAGAAGTTAGAAAAGAAGTGAGAAAATCAGTTTTGAGGAAGTCTTAAAAGCTTTGAGTTAAAGTTAAAGAGATAAGACATTTGAAAAGTAAAGCGAAGAAGTTAGAAAAGAAGTGAGAAAATCAGCTTTGAGGAAGTCTTAAAAGCTTTGAGTTAAAGTTAAAGAGATAAGACATTTGAAAAGTAAAGCGAAGAAGTTAGAAAAGAAGTGAGAAAATCAGTTTTGAGGAAGTCTTAAAAGCTTTGAGTTAAAGTTAAAGAGATAAGACATTTGAAAAGTAAAGCGAAGAAGTTAGAAAAGAAGTGAGAAAATCAGTTTTGAGGAAGTCTTAAAAGCTTTGAGTTAAAGTTAAAGAGATAAGACATTTGAAAAGTAATGCGAAGAAGTTAGAAAAGAAGTGAGAAAATAAGTTTTGAGGAAGTCTTAAAAGCTTTGAGTTAAAGTTAAAGAGATAAGACATTTGAAAAGTAAAGCGAAGAAGTTAGAAAAGAAGTGAGAAAATCAGTTTTGAGGAAGTCTTAAAAGCTTTGAGTTAAAGTTAAAGAGATAAGACATTTGAAAAGTAAAGCGAAGAAGTTAGAAAAGAAGTGAGAAAATAAGTTTTGAGGAAGTCTTAACAGCTTTGAGTTAAAGTTAAAGAGATAAGACATTTGAAAAGTAAAGCGAAGAAGTTAGAAAAGAAGTGAGAAAATCAGTTTTGAGGAAGTCTTAAAAGCTTTGAGTTAAAGTTAAAGAGATAAGACATTTGAAAAGTAAAGCGAAGAAGTTAGAAAAGAAGTGAGAAAATCAGTTTTGAGGAAGTCTTAAAAGCTTTGAGTTAAAGTTAAAGAGATAAGACATTTGAAAAGTAAAGCGAAGAAGTTAGAAAAGAAGTGAGAAAATCAGCTTTGAGGAAGTCTTAAAAGCTTTGAGTTAAAGTTAAAGAGATAAGACATTTGAAAAGTAAAGCGAAGAAGTTAGAAAAGAAGTGAGAAAATCAGTTTTGAGGAAGTCTTAAAAGCTTTGAGTTAAAGTTAAAGAGATAAGACATTTGAAAAGTAAAGCGAAGAAGTTAGAAAAGAAGTGAGAAAATCAGTTTTGAGGAAGTCTTAAAAGCTTTGAGTTAAAGTTAAAGAGATAAGACATTTGAAAAGTAAAGCGAAGAAGTTAGAAAAGAAGTGAGAAAATCAGTTTTGAGGAAGTCTTAAAAGCTTTGAGTTAAAGTTAAAGAGATAAGACATTTGAAAAGTAAAGCGAAGAAGTTAGAAAAGAAGTGAGAAAATCAGTTTTGAGGAAGTCTTAAAAGCTTTGAGTTAAAGTTAAAGAGATAAGACATTTGAAAAGTAAAGCGAAGAAGTTAGAAAAGAAGTGAGAAAATAAGTTTTGAGGAAGTCTTAACAGCTTTGAGTTAAAGTTAAAGAGATAAGACATTTGAAAAGTAAAGCGAAGAAGTTAGAAAAGAAGTGAGAAAATCAGTTTTGAGGAAGTCTTAAAAGCTTTGAGTTAAAGTTAAAGAGATAAGACATTTGAAAAGTAATGCGAAGAAGTTAGAAAAGAAGTGAGAAAATAAGTTTTGAGGAAGTCTTAAAAGCTTTGAGTTAAAGTTAAAGAGATAAGACATTTGAAAAGTAAAGCGAAGAAGTTAGAAAAGAAGTGAGAAAATCAGTTTTGAGGAAGTCTTAACAGCTTTAGTTAAAGTTAAAGAGATAAGACATTTGAAAAGTAAAGCGAAGAAGTTAGAAAAGAAGTGAAAAAATCAGTTTTGAGGAAGTCTTAACAGCTTTAGTTAAAGTTAAAGAGATAAGACATTTGAAAAGTAAAGCGAAGAAGTTAGAAAAGAAGTGAGAAAATCAGTTTTGAGGAAGTCTTAAAAGCTTTGAGTTAAAGTTAAAGAGATAAGACATTTGAAAAGTAAAGCGAAGAAGTTAGAAAAGAAGTGAGAAAATCAGTTTTGAGGAAGTCTTAAAAGCTTTGAGTTAAAGTTAAAGAGATAAGACATTTGAAAAGTAAAGCGAAGAAGTTAGAAAAGAAGTGAGAAAATCAGTTTTGAGGAAGTCTTAAAAGCTTTGAGTTAAAGTTAAAGAGATAAGACATTTGAAAAGTAAAGCGAAGAAGTTAGAAAAGAAGTGAGAAAATAAGTTTTGAGGAAGTCTTAAAAGCTTTGAGTTAAAGTTAAAGAGATAAGACATTTGAAAAGTAAAGCGAAGAAGTTAGAAAAGAAGTGAGAAAATCAGCTTTGAGGAAGTCTTAAAAGCTTTGAGTTAAAGTTAAAGAGATAAGACATTTGAAAAGTAAAGCGAAGAAGTTAGAAAAGAAGTGAGAAAATCAGTTTTGAGGAAGTCTTAAAAGCTTTGAGTTAAAGTTAAAGAGATAAGACATTTGAAAAGTAAAGCGAAGAAGTTAGAAAAGAAGTGAGAAAATCAGTTTTGAGGAAGTCTTAAAAGCTTTGAGTTAAAGTTAAAGAGATAAGACATTTGAAAAGTAAAGCGAAGAAGTTAGAAAAGAAGTGAGAAAATCAGTTTTGAGGAAGTCTTAAAAGCTTTGAGTTAAAGTTAAAGAGATAAGACATTTGAAAAGTAAAGCGAAGAAGTTAGAAAAGAAGTGAGAAAATCAGTTTTGAGGAAGTCTTAAAAGCTTTGAGTTAAAGTTAAAGAGATAAGACATTTGAAAAGTAAAGCGAAGAAGTTAGAAAAGAAGTGAGAAAATCAGTTTTGAGGAAGTCTTGAAAGCTTTGAGTTAAAGTTAAAGAGATAAGACATTTGAAAAGTAAAGCGAAGAAGTTAGAAAAGAAGTGAGAAAATAAGTTTTGAGGAAGTCTTAAAAGCTTTGAGTTAAAGTTAAAGAGATAAGACATTTGAAAAGTAAAGCGAAGAAGTTAGAAAAGAAGTGAGAAAATCAGCTTTGAGGAAGTCTTAAAAGCTTTGAGTTAAAGTTAAAGAGATAAGACATTTGAAAAGTAAAGCGAAGAAGTTAGAAAAGAAGTGAGAAAATCAGTTTTGAGGAAGTCTTAAAAGCTTTGAGTTAAAGTTAAAGAGATAAGACATTTGAAAAGTAAAGCGAAGAAGTTAGAAAAGAAGTGAGAAAATCAGTTTTGAGGAAGTCTTAAAAGCTTTGAGTTAAAGTTAAAGAGATAAGACATTTGAAAAGTAAAGCGAAGAAGTTAGAAAAGAAGTGAGAAAATCAGTTTTGAGGAAGTCTTAAAAGCTTTGAGTTAAAGTTAAAGAGATAAGACATTTGAAAAGTAAAGCGAAGAAGTTAGAAAAGAAGTGAGAAAATCAGTTTTGAGGAAGTCTTAAAAGCTTTGAGTTAAAGTTAAAGAGATAAGACATTTGAAAAGTAAAGCGAAGAAGTTAGAAAAGAAGTGAGAAAATAAGTTTTGAGGAAGTCTTAACAGCTTTGAGTTAAAGTTAAAGAGATAAGACATTTGAAAAGTAAAGCGAAGAAGTTAGAAAAGAAGTGAGAAAATCAGTTTTGAGGAAGTCTTAAAAGCTTTGAGTTAAAGTTAAAGAGATAAGACATTTGAAAAGTAAAGCGAAGAAGTTAGAAAAGAAGTGAGAAAATCAGTTTTGAGGAAGTCTTAAAAGCTTTGAGTTAAAGTTAAAGAGATAAGACATTTGAAAAGTAAAGCGAAGAAGTTAGAAAAGAAGTGAGAAAATCAGCTTTGAGGAAGTCTTAAAAGCTTTGAGTTAAAGTTAAAGAGATAAGACATTTGAAAAGTAAAGCGAAGAAGTTAGAAAAGAAGTGAGAAAATCAGTTTTGAGGAAGTCTTAAAAGCTTTGAGTTAAAGTTAAAGAGATAAGACATTTGAAAAGTAAAGCGAAGAAGTTAGAAAAGAAGTGAGAAAATAAGTTTTGAGGAAGTCTTAACAGCTTTGAGTTAAAGTTAAAGAGATAAGACATTTGAAAAGTAAAGCGAAGAAGTTAGAAAAGAAGTGAGAAAATCAGTTTTGAGGAAGTCTTAAAAGCTTTGAGTTAAGTTAAAGAGATAAGACATTTGAAAAGTAAAGCGAAGAAGTTAGAAAAGAAGTGAGAAAATCAGTTTTGAGGAAGTCTTAAAAGCTTTGAGTTAAAGTTAAAGAGATAAGACATTTGAAAAGTAAAGCGAAGAAGTTAGAAAAGAAGTGAGAAAATCAGTTTTGAGGAAGTCTTAAAAGCTTTGAGTTAAAGTTAAAGAGATAAGACATTTGAAAAGTAAAGCGAAGAAGTTAGAAAAGAAGTGAGAAAATCAGTTTTGAGGAAGTCTTAAAAGCTTTGAGTTAAAGTTAAAGAGATAAGACATTTGAAAAGTAAAGCGAAGAAGTTAGAAAAGAAGTGAGAAAATCAGTTTTGAGGAAGTCTTAAAAGCTTTGAGTTAAAGTTAAAGAGATAAGACATTTGAAAAGTAAAGCGAAGAAGTTAGAAAAGAAGTGAGAAAATAAGTTTTGAGGAAGTCTTAAAAGCTTTGAGTTAAAGTTAAAGAGATAAGACATTTGAAAAGTAAAGCGAAGAAGTTAGAAAAGAAGTGAGAAAATCAGCTTTGAGGAAGTCTTAAAAGCTTTGAGTTAAAGCTAAAGAGATAAGACATTTGAAAAGTAAAGCGAAGAAGTTAGAAAAGAAGTGAGAAAATCAGTTTTGAGGAAGTCTTAAAAGCTTTGAGTTAAAGTTAAAGAGATAAGACATTTGAAAAGTAAAGCGAAGAAGTTAGAAAAGAAGTGAGAAAATCAGTTTTGAGG
>CAMPDV010006359.1:0-30071 GCA_946699065.1 Loxodes magnus | reverse complement strand
AAATTAATAAATAATTATATAAACATTATATTTAAATACATACTTTACTAAGATAGACATTACCAGATTAACCTAATAAGTCAGCTTAGATTTTTATTAAATATTAACATAGACTATCATTAATTCAAATATATTGATAATATAACTTAACATAGCATTATTTATTTACGTGGCAACACCTTTATTTGGTTTGCCGCTAATCAAAAAGTTTAAATTTTTAAATTATCTTAAGTATTATTCTATTTTAAATCTTCTTCTGATTCTTCTTCTTAGGATACATATTTTGCAGTACTCCTCTGTTCACCCTTTTTAATTAAAGATGTCTTGCTTCAATCGAGTTCGATTCAAAATATATTCAATATTCTTCTTTATTGAGCAAATGCGATGTTTTTAAAGAGTTCATTTCCTATGTAAATATTTTTCTGTATAAATAAATAATAAATAAATAAATTTGATTATAGAGCGCGTAGCACTCTCATTGGTGCGCAGCTCTTTAAAAAAAATGTTTCATACTGACAAGAATGTTTGTTACTGATAAAATTATCAGATACTCGTAGACCTTGTTCAATACTGGTATAATTATTCAGTACTGATAAAAATGTTCAATACTGATATAATTTAAGAATACTCGTAATCTTTAATACTTGGAGAACCAAGGACATGGCAGGATTGTGTCTCATTACATCACCACAGCAGAGGACGACATGTGTCAATTATGGATACTTAAATTTCCCACCTCTGATGAAGCTCGCAATATTATTTCTTTTTCGTTCCAGAATTAAATCTAAACTAAGCCAGTACCAAAGATCTAAGAATCTTATGTATCGAGACCAAACCAAAGCAGAGGAAGACATAAAGTCGATTATGGGTACTTAACTTCCCCAACCTCTGATGAAGATGACCTTGTTGATCACCTTCGAACAACTATATTAATAAAAATATATCCTATAATAAACCTTCTGGAGTGCAGTATAAATTATTTATGGATTTTCATAACTTAAAGCTTTCAAGTTTTTTACTTATAAGAATTTTCAGCAATATCTTAAATTGTGACCATATTTCCTGCAATACTAGCATTACTTTCTATTCTTTACTATCGGAATTTTTGCTGGTTGGGTATTCGGTTCCACATCCATGGGATCATTTGTTGTTGTAATTTTAGAAATAAGCTTTCAGTCAATTCTGCTAATTGATTGAATTTAACTTCCATTTGTTCAATTCTCAGATTGACTGGTTAGGAATTTTCATTTTTTAGTATTGATGTGTTAGACATTAGGTATGCGATTCTTCCTTCAAACTCTTATACGTTTCTTTAAAGTTTAAAATTCTCCTATTACATAGCCTTGAGTTCTTAGAGCATTTTTTTGCTAATCGTAAATGAATTGGGATGGATCCTAAGAGACTTTTTACAAGAAATGTTGCATTTTTTTTAATAATAGATAGCGTAAATAAAATAAGTTTAGTTTGATTAATGGTTTTTTCAGGTTATAGTAGATAATTAAATAAATAATTTGGAAATTGGAATTAAATTTCTAAAAGTGGTGTTTTTTATCTGGAATATAAAGATATTTTGGGTATTGTAAATATAAGTAATGATATTAATGGTATAGTATAATGTTAATCTTGAGAGTATTAGTTATTATATTATGTTATAATAGATTGAATGGTTGGTATTAATGGTTGAAATTAACTTGTTTGATTATATTAGTTTGAGAAATTTTAGAGAAGAACTGTTGATTATTGATTTAAATAATCTGTTTAGATAATACTATCTTTAGTTTAAATATTTGCATATAATGTTTAAGTTTATGAATTTACATATTACTTCTTCTAAAATTACTAATTCCCTTTGTATGTTAGATTGGAAAATAATAGTTTAATAATTTGAATTTGGTGATTTGAATAGAATTGAATTTAGAAAAGTGATATTAATTTGATAATTGATAATGTTTACTAATGTAATTAAAGATGAAAAGATTTGCATTTAAGCTTTGTATCTATAAAGTTATTTTAGTTTTATAGAATATTAAGAATGATACAGTATGAGTTAAGGTTATTATTAGTTATTAGGTAATTTGTTGTATTAGTTGTATTCTATTATTAGTTTTATTTAGAAAGTGATCTGTTTAGTAAAATTTCAATTTTATTAAAGTTTTATCATTATGAATTATTTGCTGCTATCATTTAAGCTTAGCTTTAATTAGCATTGGCTTCAATTTAAATCTCTTAATTAGATTATAGTTCATCTATTGAATTTACTTAATTCTCATAGTTTTGCTATTACATTTCTTAAACTATACTAATTATTTCATGATTTAGCTACTGTAATAAGTGGAGAAGTTAGTTTAAGTAATGAACTAGTTATTTTGGTAGTTTTTTGTGATATATATCAGATTTGAGTGACTAAAAATAATTCTATAATAGTTTATATTTCTAATACATTTTATTTATATAAGTTTTACAATATACTTTTGATATTTCTTAGTTACTTATCAAAGTTTAAATATCTCGTTCATATTTTGCTATATTAATTAGCATTTCATTATTGCTTCTTATCTATTAGTCATATTATCTTATTAAGTAAATCACTTTTCATTAGACTAATTCATTATATTACATTTCTTAAGTCACCAGTTTAATTTTAAGCTAAAGGTAAATAATATTATTATCAGCATTAGTAATATTGCTTCATCACTAATTTCATTATTTTACATTTAATACTATTATTCATTACTATTATTCCAAAATTACTCTTTTATCTTCTTTTTACTACCATCAAAGCATATCTTTATTTACCATTTTAACTATATCTTTAGAATTCAATTTCTACCATTATTTCTTATTTTTACAAACATTTCCTAATCCTTTGTCTATTTTAGGCCATTTATCTTTTTATACCTTCCTTTCATTTTCATAATACGCTCTATCCAGTTTTTGCCAGTACTTTTGCTTATATTTTCTTAGTCATTAACTAAAGAGGTTACTCTATGCCCTTCTCCTTTTTTAATGCTTATTATTAGCATTTCATCACCTATAAAACTAAGAAATTCATGCATTTGTCTTCGTTTAATTGGATGAATTATTAACGAAAGACTAGCGCTGCCTAGTTTAGATGCTCATTCTGCTTCTATGCTATGTGCTAATATATCCATAAAGTAAATGACTTATTTACTGCTTTTGTTTTAATTTTATCCTTGAGCTTTTCTATTTAATTGCTTAATTCCTTTAACTAATCATTAAAACACCACTGACTGTTTTTAAATAAGAACTATGTAAGATTACTTGAGACACCAATAAGGTGGCTTATAAGCACACAGTTGGAAGATTAGATTTATAATTAATAAAAAGTCTAGATTGCAGCATGCTTTTTCTAATACTCTTCTAGTCTTTTGATATATTTATAGTACTGCTTAAAGTTTGTTCATGTACTGCGTATTCTTAATGCTTTTTCTCATTGTCCAGTATCAACTTTAGTATCTTTATATTGCCTATTAATTCTTCATGCTTCTTCCATTTTAAGTCTTAAAAGATTTAATCGTTACCTTTATTGATGCTTTGGATGTGGTTGAAGTTCCTGAATAGAGTCTTACTTTTTAATTACGATTAATGCCCACGTTGAAGAGAGTTTCTAAGTAGTTTAAATTGAACGCGTATGAATTAGTTTTCCGGTTTTTGACTACAATTTTTAAGTAGTTACCTTAATAAATTAATTATTAGGTTTATTTATTTAATTTATAGCAACTCCAGATCTTTTGGAGGTTTATTGCATCTGTTTGTGCTTTCCCTATGAATTTCTAGCTTTTTTGAAATTAATTAAAGAAGAGTCACATTAAAAACTAGTTAATTCTATATTTCGTCCATCTTTTTTATTAAAGAATAGATTTAAACATTACTTTAAGCTACTAATGAGTATGATTTGGATGATTTGGTGTTGAATGACTTAAGAATATAAATATCTCACAACTAGAAAGTAATAGAATTATAGAGTAAAAGAATGTTCTAGCAGTAAAATACTATCTTGTAACAAAATAACTTCAAATTATAAAACTATAAAAATAAGTTAAAGGAATAGTCTAAGAGATTTAATTCCAAAATTTATATCAAAACCATAATATTCATTACAACCAGTTACAGACTCTTAAACAAAACCATAAGTGCAATTTATCTTTATACCACTAAAAACACTACTATCAAAAACACAAACATAACACTTACAGAAACCATAATCATCTACAAACTAGATTAATACGTAGAAGCCAAATTTATTTACTTACTAAGCTTAACAATAATCATCTTTCATACAATCGGGAGTTAAGTTAGTAAATTATCAATTTATAATAGGAGATATCTAATTTACCAAATAGATCAAAAGTTTATTGCAGGAAAGAAAATAGCATACATGTTAGTTGAATGAGCTTCAAAGTATGTAAATATAAGTTTAATAAAGTTAGTAGTAACTCTAGCAATAAATATTTCTTTAAACTCTCTAATCTTAGTAAAATCAATAAGTCAAAAATATTTAAAATACTTAGGAGAAAGCTTCCTAATCTTAATCGACAAAGGTCGTAAATTAAAGAATCTAAATATCGATATCACCGAATTATAAATCAGTGAATCTAACAGTTAAATAAGATAGTACTATGGAGTAACTAAAGAGCATGATATAATAAGCTATACTCATGGTGATTGAATATGGTTAAGAATAATAATGAGTTAGAATGAAACTAGACGATCTTATAATATGATGGGTAATAGCTGTAATGGAAATGGTTTTAAAAATAATAATAATATGTAGATGGTAAGTTTAAAATAAATAATCTTATTAATGGATGTAGGACACATTTCTAAAGTTTATTTTTAATATAGGTAGGTTTATTTAAAAATATTGTCTTAAAACACAGGAAGTAAGTTGACATTAAAGATTTTTTACACATAGGATGTAAGTTGACATTTAATATTGTATGGACCAATAAAGTAAATATTTAAAATTCTAATAAGTGAGTAATTTAAATTTGACATATGTTTAAAGTTGGTAAAAGTGATTGTACTTTTTACAATATTAGAGGTAATTTGATTTGAATAATCCAATATATAATGTAATTGGAATTTAATTAATTTTGATGTAAGAAAGTTTATAGAATATCTTCCATTTATAGATTGTAATTTGTTTATGATTATTTTAATTTTAGGTGGTAACATATTTATTTTTTATTATAATAGAATGCAAGTTAATATCTAAAAAAATAAGGGGGTAAGTTTGTGGATTAATATAAATAAAGGTGGTGTTGATTTACTTTAGTGATAAAATAAGGAGGCTAACTATATACTTAATTATGAATCTTATTAATTTAAATCTTTAAAAAATATTAATAATTATTCTTTTTATACGTTTATATTAGTATCAGATATAATGATAGAATGATTATTTGAGTATTCAAAGGTTGGTTATAAGTATATAATAAACAATTATTAGCTTTATTTGTGAGCATTAGAAAGTGTTTTTATTGTAGTTTATTTATGTTGTTTTATATATTTAATGAAAATAGCAAATATAATAAAATATATATATTTATTGATAAAATTTAATTTAACTTATGATGCTTGATAAATTTTATCATTTATAATTGTAGACAACCTAGAACCTTAATTATCATTTATTTTCCTCATGCTCTAACTATATTTTTTTAACTCACTACTATACAACTTTCCAAATATCATTTAAATACACCTAATTAACCAAAATTTAATATATCAATTATTATACTTTAAACCTAACAAATCACCTTAAACGCAATCCTCTATTTTTATTCAAGCACAGCGCCAATTCCTAATATCAGTGTGTAGATTCTTTATTGCTAAAGATGGCTATAAAAGTAAGAATTTAAACCTTAAAACTATTAAATACTATTAATAGAAAAAATATCCAGTTTATAAAGCCTAAGTTTACTTATTTTATAAAATTGAAAGACAAAATACAATCAATTATGATTTTAATTAATTATACTATTTTTTAAAGCTATTTACATTATTTTTATCTTTAATTAGTTTTATATTTAGAATCAATTAAATTTAAATAAAAGCGCTTTTTGAAAATTTTATGCTTTTAAATCATTTTTTTATTAGTTAATTCGTTTAATTTGGTTAATTCGGTTAATTCGTATAATTTGGTTAATTCAGTTAATTTGTTTATTTTGGTTAATTCGGCTAATTTGGCTACTTTAGTTAATTTGGCTAATTTGTTCAATTCGATTAATCTAGTTAATTCGATTTTTTCGTAAATTTTGATTAATTTGGTTAATTCGGTTAATTCGTATAATTTGGCTACTTTAGTTAATTTAGTTAATTTGTTCAATTCGCTTAATTTGGTCATTTCGGTTTATTCGGTTAATTTAGTTAATTTGGTTAATTTGATTGGTTTGGTTAATTCGGTTAATTTGGTTAATTTAGTTAATTTGCTCGATTCGGTTAATTAAGTAAATTCGGTAAATTTAGTTAATTCAGTTAATTCGTATAATTTAGTTAATTTGGTTACTTTAGTTAATTTAGTTAATTTGTTCAATTCAGTTAATTTGGTTAATTTAGTTAATTTAGTTAATTTGTTCAATTCAGTTAATTTGGTTAATTTAGTTAATTCGGTTAATTCGGTTAATTCGTATAATTTGGTTAATTCGTAAAATTTGGTTAATTCTGTTAATTTGGTCAATTTGGTTAATTTGATCATTTCGGTTAATTTGGTCACTTTAGTTAATTTGTTCAATTCAGTTAATTTGGTTAATTAGGTCAATTTTGGTATGATATTTTTTTGTTTTTTATTAAATTTTGCTTAAAACATTTACGAAAATTTTATTTTGTTTTTTTAACTTATCGATTAGCACAAGTTCGATCTTTATTAATGGAATAATAAAGTAAAAAATGGATAAAGAGATGCAAGTCATAATAAAATTTAATAAAATGTAAAGAGTGCTAAGTATTTATATAATTTTTCTAAATTAAAATTTTAAGTAATGACACAAAGTTTTCTAATTGATTTATTTTTGCTATTTTAGGTCTATATATGAAGAAGTTAAAATTTAAAAAATGTTTTGAAAAAATAGTTGAAATATATTAGAAATTTGTTTTGAAAAATCATATATTTAAAACTAAATTTTTTTTTAATATATTATATGCAAATAAGATAGAAATATTTTAAGGATTTTTAATTTAAAAAAAAGCGAAACATTTTAATTTTATGTTAGAGTTAAATTTTATTTTCAATAATAAGTATTAATTGATATGCTTTTTATTACAGAATTCGAAAAGTTTTAGGGAGAATTTGTGAATTAGTTTATTTAAATTTTTAAAAGATTTAATATAATTAAAAGATCTTAATTTTTTTGGAAATTAAAGAGTGGATAAAAATTATTTTTTAGTTAAGAAATTGACAAGTTAAAAATTAAATTTTTTTTAAATGTTATATGTTAGAAAACTTGAAAATCAAAATGTCATTTTAATTCAAAAGAAATTTTAAAGATTTTGTGAAAATAAAAGAAAATTTTAAAAAACTGAATATAATATGTCTAAGAAAGATTTTTATATTCACTTTTAGTTATTTTTAAACTAAAAAAATAACTTTTGCTTTTTGTTCAGCATTTCATACTAAAGAAGATTTATAGTACGGGATTTTTTTAAATTTTATTATTTAGGCTAAAAAAATGATAATAAAAATAAAATAATGATAGACTTAAAAATTATTAGATAATAAGTATTAGAGGATGTTTAATATTTAAAAATAGTTATAAGATTAATTTATTGTTTTTGGTAAGAATTTAGAAAGATGAAGAAAAGGTTAGTGTTTTAATAGTAAATATTGGATATATATTTGAATAATGGATTTGAAATATTGATCCTATTAGTGATTTGATAGAATGTTTAGTTTTTTTAAAATAAGAATTGATGAATTTAGTTATATATTTAATATAGGTAAAGATAATGTAATAAAAAGACAATTAATGATTTGATATGTATATTTATGAATTGAGAATTGCTAAAATTATAACTAAAAATGTATTTTTCTTTGTTAAATAAATTGAATATAAATATTTAACAAATAGATGAGTGAAAAAACATATTAATTAGCAAAAAAGTTAAAATGTTTCAAGTTAGAACTTATGAATATCTGTTGATCCACTAATAAAGACTTGGTTAGTTTTTTGATTTGTTTAAGGAATTTTTGAATAGAAGATAAATTTAGAATTTGGATATTGATTAATTCTAAATGTGAATATAGTAATTGAATATCTATGATTTAAAAATATAAAGGTTTGATATAATTTGAAGTTTATGCTTTGTGCACAATGATGTGAGCTAAAAAATGTATAATTAAGACATAATTTGAATAATAGTTTTTTAAATGATACAATTGTTAATTATAATTATATTTTATAATGTTACTAATAAATTACTCTTTTTAATTTATAAAACTAAATTTTTTAAATATCCTTAATTTTTATAAATTTGAACTAGATTAAATCTATTAACATAATGAAAGGTACTTATTTTAAATTTAGATTTTTGAACTAAAATTAGAAGAAAAATAATAATATTAGTAAAAAAATTAAATTGATTTAGTAAAATCATTAATTTAATATTTATTGTCTATAAATCAAAATATACACCATGCTAAAATCAATAACATTTTCAATACTAGAAATCAACAAACCTCAACAAGTAGAACACCAGAAAGATCCAATTATTAATTATCAGATATAAGGCATAATTACAAAAATTACCATCATCAAAAAATTGTGATACAACTATTTTTAAATGTGATTATATTTCTAATCTAAGAGAGTTCTCTGATTGGATCCAAGATTTTGAAGGGTAAATGTTGAAGATTATCTGGTTTTAGTAATGGTTATATATTAAAATTTTCTAATTTATATTTATTACTTAATGTATTCTCTGTTTGCAGCAATTAGCAGAATTTACATATAATGACCATTAAAAATACATGCAGAAAAAAGAGTAGGAAGAGAATTAGTTTTCTGGAATATTAAAAGTTAATAGTTAAATGATTAAAAATATTAGCAAAGATCTTTTGATAAAGAAAGTATTTATGATAATTAAAGTTTTCAAAAATCCCTTTTTTAATAAAATGATATTTTAATTATATTTTTATTGCTTAAGATTAATATAAAAATTAATTCTTTTTAATAATTATTATATAGTAATAGATATATAAAATAAGATAGTAACTTTAATATTTTATTATTCTTTTTCTTTAATTCTGCTAATTCTACTCATCTAAGCTAACCATTCATTTTCTAAAAATCATCATCAAACTAATTACCTTAAATGTCAATCTTCCAACCCAGATATCGATAGATCAAAGTCCCCATGCTTCTTCCATGTAACCACAATATTTCTCTCACTTGCGCATCTTATTATTTCTAGAAAATTTGAGCATCAAATGTTTTAGACTAATCTTGCTAATTGATCCATAAGACACATACTTTTAATTTACAGAAAGATGAATAATTACTTAAACCTTTAGAGCAAAAGGGGATACAAAGTACCATTACTTTATTTTAAGCTTATTAGACTAAAATCCCTTCAGCATAGACGTTATTGTTTAAGTAGCAAGGAAATCTTATTTTTTACCTAATAAATAATCTCAACCAATATGTTTTCAAGAATAGAGAGAGTTAAATAGAGAGAGTTAAAATACTTGGCTAGATAGTTAAGTTAATAGTCAAGTATTAGTAGCTATAGATCAGTAAATAAGGTAAGAAATAAATTAATATAATAGAAATAACGATTACATATTAAAACTCAAAAAGATATATTTAAAAGAAAAAAACTAGTACACCAAAATGTAAAAAGAACAACAACAGCAAAATACTAATTATTAATCAATATTCCTAAATGCTAATAATCAAGAAATGCCCAATTAACCCAAAAATATTTTAAACCCAAAAAAAGGAACAAAAATTAACCTGACGAAAATGTAATAAGAAGACTTCATTCAAAATTGGGAGAAAAATGTATTTAATAAATAATAAAATCTTTCTCTAAACTAAATAACTAAATTAATAAAGAAATTTACAAAATCTATGGAACAAATATTAAAGAAAGATTAAAAACAAATAAAAAATGAGAAAATATTCTATACTAGTAAGTATGAGATGTAATAAGATTTTTACCTAACAATAAGGCTCAAGGATTTGATTCAATATAAAATGAACTAATAAAAAACGCATCACACGAACTATGATAAATACTATGCAAATTTTTCTAAAATTGCTAGAAGCAATAAAAACTACCTAAAAATATGAACAAAGTTAAAGTAATAATGCTTCACAAAAAAGGAAACAAATAAAATTGAAAAAATTACAGACTGATAGCACTCATAAACGTAATTTAAAAAATATTTGATAAATTAGTAACTAACCAATTATACTAAGAAATATAATATTAAGATATATTAAATAAAGATTAAAAAGGATTTATAAAAAAGATGCAAACTGCTATAATATATGATAATTAAAACAAATCATAGAAAACTATAAAAATAAAAAGAAAAAATAAAATTATAATTAAGACTTATTAATCACGTTAATTGATGTAGAAAAAATGTTCGACACAATAAATCGCAGATTTTTATTTGACCAGATGAAAAGATTAAACATTTCGTAAAATATAATTAATATAATAAAAGATACATATTAAAAAGTATAAATTAACTTCTATCTTGATGAAGAAATAACTAGAAAAATTCGGTAAGTAAATGGAGTCTTACAAGGCAGCTCAAGTGGACCAATATTAGCAATAATATACTACGATATAGTATTAAGGTATTTAGAAAAATATGAAAAACTAGGGCATAAAATTCAAAAAATTTATCATGCTAAACTTGCTTGAGCAGATGATTTAATACTAATATCAAATAACCAAAAAAATCTGTAAATCTTACTAAACGAAACTGAAAACATTTTTAAATTAATAAGACTTAATATTAACACGGAGAAATGCGAATTTATATAAATACTCAAGAATAGAAACACAACTAACAAAGAGATTGAACTTTTTCTATTAGGAAAAAAATTTAATAGAATAGCAAATTTAATACCTAGGATATAAAATAAACTAACTTAATGAAGAAAAGGTTCAGATTGAGTACCTCTTCAAGAAATTTTAATAATCGATATTTATATTATAATCCTAATTCTTTAAAAACTATAACAAAACATAGCCAATTAACTTTAAGAACTTATTAAGATTATTTATAATGCCAAAATTAGAATACTGCTCGGAATTAATCCCATATAATATTCAATAGGAATAACAAAATGAAAAAATAAAATCTAAATAGCACAAAGATAAATCCTAAGAAAATACTTGAAAATTCCACAAGCATCATTTAAAGAAATATAGTATATAGATTTCAACTGATGTAAATTTGAAGATTCAACAGCATAAAGATTTTTAAAATTCTACAAAAAGTTATAAGATTAATTCAGAAATTATCAAGAAAAAGAAAAAAGTAGATAAGATACAAAATTCTAATAACTTTTCAAACAGAGTTAAAAATAGAACTCAAAATATAAAAAAAGTATTAAAAAAATTGAAAAATACTATGAAATAAACAATGAATAAATAAAAGATCTTAGCATAAATAATTATACTAAAGAAATCTAAAAAAAAAAATACAAAAAAATTTTTCAAGGAAACAATATAGAGAATATAATATATGAAAACAGCCGAAATAATTTATAGACAATATAAAAATGAGACTAAATTTTAAAAAATTACTTATATAACAACAAACAAAGAATTAATAAAAGAATAAAAATTAATTTATAGACTAAGAACGCAATTAATATTTTTTAGAGCTGATCTCTCAAAAAGACATATTGATTAAGAGTAGATACTATGCATTTGTTAGCAATAAGAAAAATTTGAACACGTCTTTGATTGCTAGTATTACAGATAAATTATATAAGAAAACAGTCTTCAGATGCAAGAAACATTATAAAACTTACACATAAACATAAATCTGAAAAGAAGGAAATAATAAATATACAATAAACAATGAAACTAATAAAAAATAGAGAAAAATTTAAAAGAAATGCTAGAATATAATCAAATATTAATAAATTAAGAAACAAAAAAGAATAAATAAATCCTAGAAGATATTGATCTTAAGATTAAAAAAACATGGTCTAGCATAAAACAAAAACATTAACAAATAACTTGATTTTAAGAATGATTGAGGAAAAAATAAATCCATTAGTAATATTTGAATAAAGAAGACTTAAAATAATTATTTTAGAATGAACGAAGATACAAGAAGAAGAGAAACTAAATTAAAAAAAATCAAATAAAAACAATAATGAAGACCTAAGAGTTTCAGAATGAGAGTGATATCATAAAAATTATTTTATTAAGCTGAAAGGCGAACATTATTTAATTTAATTTAATTGGCTATATTACATCATGTGATCATGATCAAGTGGATTAGAATGTTTGATATCCTATCTGTATCAGTCAAATCTTTTTCTTGCTGGCATAGTTATATAGATCCTGGCTCTTATTATTTTACATATTATCCTCATTATCATTCATCATTTAACTTTGTCTCTATCTTCATTCACTCAAATTCTTTAATACTTTTAAAGTACTCATATCGTTCAAATACTTAAAGCTATACCAGCTAATTGCTATTTATCTTTACAAAACATTAGACTAAAATTAAGTAGGTTAACATCTATAAATAAATTTCACTCTTTATTATTTTCATAGTTACTTAATTAGACTTATTAAAAATACTATAAAACCTTATCTTACTAAGTGAGTATATTTTACGATAATGATTCATTAATAAAAAATATACTAGAGATGTTTGAATATGGGACTTGTTACTTTTTTGTTCTTCTTTCTCATATTACTTAAGCTATAATTTTTTTCTATCTTTCACACTTCTACTTAAAATTTTTCTTCGTTTAATTTTTTCTGAACTTATTTTTTATTTTTATATCTTAGTTATGGCGAAGGAGATTTAGCTGTTTACTTCTTACTTTTTATCTTACTTAATCTTTGGATTTCATTCTTAAATCATTTAAGAGATTAGATAGGATAAAATAAATTATCATGACGTCATTTTCACTTGCTTAACTGCTAAAAAAGTTGCTGATAAGGATAGAATCGAGTCTGTTCGGATAATTATCTTCTTTATATTTATTTATTCTCCTATTTCATCTTAAAGAAGTAAAGTTATCATTCCTTTTAAAGAACTTAAAAAATAAGATAGTTTACTTATAAACTGTCTAACCTCAAAGCTATCTACAAGATCCTTGGAAATTTAAACTCTCGTTTCGTTTTACTGTTATTTTTTAATTTATTTTACTCAAAGAGAGTACAGAAGAAACCTACTGAGACTAAACAACTTTCAATCTTTTTCATGCGGGAACTAATTATTCTCTTCGAACTAAAACTCGCTTTCTGGTATTTAAAATTATTAGTCAAAATCTATAAGCTATGGCCTTTTTTCGTTTAGATGATTACGTTCTTTTTATTTTTCTGATATTAGAATTGTTAGCTTTGTAGGATTTTGATTAAACTATGAATCTAATTATCTATGGACATATCTGATTCATTTTTTATCACAAAATTAAAGAACAAAAAGCTGCATATCTTAAATTTTTAATCAATTATGACTCTTTAAGATAACAATCAATAACTCAAAAGAAATAAGTAAATTTAAGATAAAGCTTCGCTAATTAAAATTCTTATCCTGCTTTATCTTATCATTTCAAAATTACTTGAAATAAGTTGTTCCTTATCTTATAACGTTTATTTGTAATCCAAATTACTGCAATTTTCTTTTAAATACTCATTTTTTTCAATCTTATTTTCTTTAATATTAGGAATGCATACTTAAGATCTTTTAATTTCAAGCCTTGATTTGCAAACTCAAGTTGCTTCAATTATTTTTCTTTTTCATTCTTAAGTTTCAAAATCTCAACAATGAGGCTTTAATTCTCCTACTACAAATCTTAAAACTGCTAGTCAGATATTAACACTTTGGTTTTATCCTCTTTAAGCTGGTTTATTTAGTTCTCTTATTCTATAATCAGCCCTTTCTTTTTATTTAACTCTGCTTATAGTTATTAAATAAAGGATTCAAGCTTTTAGGATTTTAGAGCACTATCATGATAATAGTTTAGGAGCATCTAATTGCTCTCCAGAATTTTTAGTTAGCCTCATCTAACTCTTTTTACAGTCTCTAGTTCTTCTCCTTATATTCGACTTGCTGCTCCTGAATTAAGCATATTCTTGCATTAAGCTTTAATAGTTATTTTTATAGGTTTAGTGGTCTTACTTCTATATATCAAGGCTAAATTAAACTTACATATTCACTCTATTAGCTTTTCCTGTTCGTGTTGGTAGTTTTGCTAGTTCTCCTTTTTTTCATTCATCTGCTCTATTAAATCCATATACTACTAGTTCTGGTTATAAAGCTCCTAGTAATCCTAAGTCTGCTTGTCTAACTTAGTCTCTATGAATTCAATCTCCTAATCCTTTCTCTAGCATTGCTAACAGATCATAGGTGCTTATCTATACTCAGCTCCTTAGGTAGATACAAATTTACTTTTCCCTTAGAAAGGTATTTTAGCTCTGACTAGTCTGGCTAGGAGTATACTTATCAACTCTGAGTCAGTAATTTCTGATTTCTACTCACAAACCTGACACAAGAAGTCCAACTCCTAGAGTTTCTACTAACTCTACCTACTCTTTACATAAACCTCCAATAAACAGTCTTTACAATACCCATGCTTACATATCAAAACCTAAGCTTCATATACAGTCTTACTCCTACAATAGCAGCACACTCCTTAAATTTAAGCTTAATTAGTTTACATTTTTAAGGGTATAAAAGTAAGGCAAATTTATAGTGTACCTTTATTAAAGAAACTAAGCTTGTTAGATTAGAAATAAATTGAATTCCAATATAAATCTGGGAATTTTCTAGTCTTAAGGTTTGAAAGCTGGATGTTAGATGGTTTGATACCCTTAAAGGAGCTTTTAGATGGTATATGAAGTATGTGGAGTTTAGCTGGTGTTTGGCTTTCTCTTTAAGAGGTGCTTTGTCCTTTTTTACCTCACCTTTGGGGTTTATTTTATCAAGGTTAATATATCTAAGCTTAAGGTGGAAGAAGTTTGAATGGTTTAAGTATAAAGCTGAGATTTATGCTTTAACTGAAGAGAAGTAGATGAAGATAGAGTCATTCTGGAGATTTGCTGATGTTCATACTCCTTAAAAGGTTTAGCTTATAGCTCCATTAGCTGGTTTACTATTAAATAAGAATGATGTGTTTAAGAAGGGCTAAAAGAGAAGACTCTTGAGCTATCCTTCTTTTATTTACTCCTAAGATGTTTAGAATATAAACTAGAACTTAGCTTTAATCTTTGTTGTATTGTAGCTTGTAAAAATTCTAGCTTTATAATATTTTCACTTTTATATCTAGCAATGAAAGCTACTGCCTGGGATATTTTTCTAGATATTACCCCAGTCTCTTTATACCTCTCTTAAACCTTTAAGATGATCGTATAAGCTTCCTTACTCTTCCATTAAAATCGATATTTTGATATGAGAGTTACTCCAGTTTTTCCAATCCAACTCCTACTTTTGGTTTCTTTTACTAGCTTAGTATCCTTGATCTCCTTACTAAATCTTCATACCATTAAGCATCAAATCTAAGCATCTTGCATTCCTTTGTATTTAGCTCTTTAACCATTTTCTTGCCTAGTTTTTTAGCCTAGGATTATGAGTTTAGCTCAAAGAATCCTATTGGGATCTATTTCCCTCTCCTTTCCTTATCTCCCCTAACTCTACTTTATTGTCTTGCTAGTCCTGAAAAAAGTTAGTTAAGAAGAAAGACAAGAAATAACAATTTAAGCAGCTTTTAGCAAAGCTTGATAAGCCTTTTTTAAAGTGAGTACCATAATGTTTGGTGTTTAATACCTGGATTTGGAACGAAACGGTATGACATAAAATAAAGTTCCTGATATCAAGTCTCATTCTTGCTGCTTTCCTCATAGGATGGTTTAGGCCAAGCCTATTAAAAGTTTAAACTGAAGACATAATTATTCACTTCAATTCACTTAAGCTAACAGGTTAGCTCTTACTACCTGTTATTTAGGTTGCTCTTACATACTGATAATAGATACTTAAACCAATTTTAAAAGCTTGAAGATAAATAGACTTATAGAAATAAGGATAATCAATAATTTAATTTCAAGTATAGATTTCATTTTCACTATTGGCTATTTTTTCAATGAGTCTAAGTTGATTCTTTCATTATAATCTTCTACATCCATAGATCTAAATTAAAGTATATTTATCATTTTTTTTTTCTTCATCTTGAGGGTTCTAAACTTCCTTTCTAGAATGAGGATTTTTAGGTGAAGAATTAGAGTAAGAAGGAATGATTATTTCTTCTTAGTTTTACATACAGGTTTATGCGTCTTCAGACTGATTTAAAATTTCCTGCTTAGTCTCCTGGTTTTCCTTTTCAATGTTCTTATGGAATAAAAATTCTGTCCCTCTATCTGCTTTATCCTTTATCTGTCCACCATTATTGATATGAATACTATCCAAATATTGACCTTTAATTTTCTGATGCAATAAGATTCATGGAGGACCTCACGTTGAGTAGTAATTTATGTTTGCTATAGTGTGTCTTTATTCAAGTAGGAAGTGCTATCTTCAACCATAACATCGATCTAGAAGTTACTTATCAGGTTAGCTATGTCGCTCTTTTTCTCCTTCTAACCCTCATTCATCTACTTACCATCTTAAGATGGATGCACTGGCTATGACACTTAGGATTTGCTTTATTCACTTGTAGATCTAAATATCTTATTGGAGCATAATGTCATAATCAAAAGACCAGAATTGGATTAAATAGGAGATAGTAGAAAAAGTAGCTGATAAAGAGACAAGGTATTCAAGGAAGAGTTTCTGCTGTGTTAAAAGCAGCGCAAACGCAAGAAATGACAATTAAGCATGAAACGCAGTAGATGAAAATAAGGACTTACTAGATTTTCTAACACTAGATTAGGATCTTTATGCGTATCTACTTTCATACAGACATTCCTAAACCTACTAAAACCCAACTCCAAAATCTTAACCTTTAAATTACCCTAATCTTGTCTATTAAGTAGCAGTTATAAGATTTATCAGTAAGCATCAGATGGTAATAGTAAAGTCGATATATAAAAATGAAGTTTTTCTTAGAGTTTGGGATTGAACCCTTACTCAAGGGCTTATTATGGAAGCATAAGATGCTCATTGGGATAGTTTTAGTAGATTTATAGAACTAAAATCTAAAGCTTGATCTAAATTTCTTTTGTCTTTTACACTACAATCAGAATTATAAGCATCTAAGTTGAAGGCATATGAAGCATAAGATTACTTATAAGTAAGTTGGAACTGGATGCTTATAGCTTGATTAATTTTCATACTTTCTTTTTTCATCTAAATCAAGGTCTAAGTTTGATTCTTCTTCATTTTAATTTTCTTCACTTTCTTCTTCCTAAGCTTATTCCTCTTAATCTTGCTCTTCTCCACTCTCTTCCTCCTATTGTTCCTCTTGCTCCTCATTTTCTTATTCTTCTACCTCTTATACAATTGAAGCGAGTCTAATAAGTCCTGACTAGCTACATTTACACCTGTAATAGTTAGTTAGTTGGGCTTTTTCAATAGAGCATGAAGTTCCATTATCTCACTTATATTCGTTGATATCTCACATTTGGCATACTACGTTTGAAGATGTCTAAGTTTGGGTATAGTTCAGAACATACTCAACTTAGATGTTCACTTTCTTCAGACTATCCTTCTTGATATAGAATCCTTCTTACGTCTTTTCAGATATTTAGTATACTTCAAGACTTAAATAATTGATATAGCTCAAATCATCCATCTCACATGGATTGTTTCTTCAAATAGTAAAGACTACAACAAAGCTTCCTTAGAGATCATTAGAGTAGCTTAGTACTTAGGCAGAGAAATTCCAATACTATCATTACTTCTCCTTTAGAGTTTCAACAGTTTAGATCATAAAAAAGAAAAGACTCTAGTCTCATAGCTCTATTTCTTAAGTAGGGATTTCCTTCTCCTTTGTATAGGATAGAAGAATTACTTGCAAGATTTATCAAATTTAGACTTTAGAAGTTTGATAGGTTAAAGTATGATCGTTTGTATAGTTAAAGGTACTTCTTCTAGTTATTAGACTAGCTTATACTTCTTGTTCGATGTTAAACTTTATATAGTAGAACTGTTTAATGATCTGCATAAGCTAAGACATCTAATTTTAGGATATCTGGTACTTTGTTTACTAGTTAAGACATTGGTAGATGCTGTCTATATAGTTCTGCAGGTTTTCAGATGTTACGTTTTAGTCTTACTTCATAGTAGCTTGAAACTGGTATTGTTATCTATTCTTGGTTCTCTATTTTTTAGGATAGATATCATAAGAACTGTTTCATATCTAGAGGAGAAAGATTAGGAGCACTGGTACTTATTTGAATAGCTAAGTCATGCATAAAATTCTAAGAAATATAGAGTTTTGGAAAAGAGATCATCATTCTTTAGTTCTTTTAAAAAAATAGATTGAAGATGATTAACGCATCCTTTATAGGTATTCAGAAAATATAATAATTTATTCTCTGAAGAAGGATACAAATTTAGCTTTAATTTTATCAGCTACTTAGTCTTTAACAATTAATCCTAGTATTGAGGTCAAGCCAATCTAAAATCTTGTCGATGAAACTAAGACTCCTATTTAAATAAAATAAGTAAATAGAAAATTAAATGAAAGGAAGAAGTAAAAATATAAAATAAATTTGAATCTTAGTTGAAACAAATCTTCAAGTTATACTCCCTTATAGCAATAATAACAACATATAATCATCATGTAATAAAGCTATAATTCAATAATATCATATCTAGGGATATTATAACTCATTTCAATCTTAAATAATAGCTAAGACAAGAGATTAAGAAAGAAAGTTTAATCTAATTCAAAACTTAATAATAAAGAAATAGAATAGCAACTTAATTATTTACTAATTTAATATATAAACATTTGAAAAAGGTTTAGAACTATTAGAGAAACAAATTTCAAAGAATAATTCCAATATATAATATAAAATTTAATACTACATATATTTAAAACTGTGGAAATATAAGAGCTATAGTAGTTTAATTAAGTCAGCATGCTTAAGTTCGATTATCTACTATATTTAATATAATTTAATTCAAGAAATCATTATTTATTTTTTATATAAAATTGGCTGGATTATAGAATTGGGTATGATGCAGAGGTTGCAACTCCGCATTGTCCACCTGAGGAACTTGAGTCGGTTTTCTTCCATCTAATGTATCCATTCTCGCCTCATCATGTATTCCATGAGTTCTTGATTGTCCGGTAGTCCTGTCCATTTTCAGTTCCATAACCGATAAGTGTTACATTATGATCAAGTTAAGTTGAGCAATATACATCATAAATGCCACCAGAGCAGTAAGACCAACTTGAAGCATCAACTGCAACTAAGACAATATGTCAATTTACTGCATTTTTCAAAACAACTTCATTAGTGTGAACATCTACAAAGTTTGCTATAATATCCTTGGCTGAGATCTATTTGTATGATCCATCTTAACCGGTGTATGAAAATCTGATTCAGTTTCTTCACTATTCTATTGCCAATATTGGAAGGTAGAGTCCATCCATCCACCATTGCATTCTTGATTGCCAAATGAACCAGAGCAGTCAATTAATTATTATTCAGAGAAGGATACAAATAGTCCAGTTTTTATGAAGTAAAGCTCCTTCCAAACTTCCAACAGCATTGAAAGCACAGCAGCTTGGTTTTAATCTTTGACAGATGTTAAAGCTCCCTTCAATTCCCAATCAAGAGAATCAGCTAAATTTTATACATATTCATATATGTAGTTTTATGCCTTGTTTAAGTATCCTTGTATCCAAAGCAAGTCTTTCTGAATTCTTCGTTAGTCAATTCAACGAAGTGGTTAACGGCTAATCTTTTGATAATATTTCTTTAGTTCTAGACTTTAATCCAGTAATAGTTGTCATGGAAAATATTGTATCTTTGCTATATTTCTTCGAAGGAATTATAAGTCTTGTTGAATTTCTTTGCGAAGGCTTGGAATTCAACCTATGATTCTTCAGCACTATCATAGAACTTCAATTTTCCCATCAAAGCTCTTCCGTTATTTGGTGTTGCAAACATCACCAAATCAACTAAGCCTTGCATACGAAAGCGAATAATGCAATAATTGTCTTAGTTGAGGTTATTTTAATTTATTAAATTAGAGATTTTTCTCTTGAATAGCCTATTTTAAAGTAAAATTAAGTATTAAAATTTAATAATCTAAGTGTTAAATTCTCTTACTGATGTCTATTTTTTAATGGTTAATAATTAAATCCTTTTAACTATTTATTTCCTTCATTCATTTATAAGTTTTTGCTTCTAGTCCATTCTTCTATGAGTTGAGAACAAGGTAAAGAGTATTATTTATTTAATAGTTAGAGTAAAATTATATAGCTTTTATATGAAAAAGAGTGATAGATTATTCTTAAATTAATAGTGTTAATAGAAATTAAAAGTTTAGGCTTAGAAATGCTTTCCAGCTTTTTATATGTAAGAAGCTATTTAAATAAGAAAATTCTTCTAATAGTCTGTTGTTGGTTATAGATCTTGTTTGTATATATCAGCATGACTATTTCTAAAGCTGCAGTTATGAAAAGTAGGTGAGTACCTTACTCTTTAAATTTATGTTATTATATGGAGCAAGAAATGAGTGAATATCAAAATATTTAGTAAAAATATATCTATATTCAGAGTCTAGTTTATATAGTTACATCAGCTGCTTAAATTCCCTTATTTAACTAAAAATACTCTATTTTCTGAGCTTATTTAAAGCGCTTAAGTATCAAAAAATTCCTTAGAATGGACTGAGATGCTCCAATGTTAGAGCATTTAAGAAGAAATATCTCAGCAATAAAAGAACTAATTATGAGTTTAGCTAAAAGTAAATAAATTTTGAAACAGGTAGCTCAAGTAAGAAGCTTCTTAGTTTATGATTGTTAAAAGAATTAAGTCTGTTAAGAATTATGAAACAGAAGACGCTTTAGAAGTTTATGATATTTTTTCCATTTATGGCCTGAGAATAGGCTTATGTTTAAAAATCTTAGCTATAGAGTAAAGACAGACGCACGTTTAGTCAAAAAAGGGGATAAATCCACCAAATCATAAAGACTAATAAGCGCAATAGCATTTAAAGATTTTCTTTTTTATAAAAGAAAAATTAAATTTCAAGAGAGAAAGAGACTGAAGAAAAAGTGACCATTGAGCCTAGCTTACCTTAAACGATCATTAAGTGTAATTCTAGGTTATTTTAAGTCTTCAATAGATTTTAATAAGCAAGAATAGCCATTTTTATTAATATACTTATTTAATCCATAAATCCATTTAGTTAAATAGAGCTACTTCTAGTATGGATTATACAAAAAGATTGATAATCTAAGCTAACTAGTAAGAGGTAAATTCTATCAACCCCGGCTATCTGGAATTAAATTCTAATTATTTTTTACATGATACTACATTATGTTACTTCCTACTTGATTACTTTACCTATTTAAATAACTTTACAAAAGTGAATATTATGAATTACACCAATTAAAATAGACTTAATTTCTCTATAGTTAGTGTATAAGGTTTTAGAATTTAAACTAAAGTATTAATAACTTGTTTATTTCATGCTATAAGATTTTTAAAGACTTGCAGCATATCTTATTCAAAATCTGTGAGTTTACTAACTCTCTGCAGAATTATAATTATTCTCTAAAACTTGATTTTGCTAAAATCTTATATTAATATTGTTCTTTTCTTCTAAGCTTTTTAGCCAGTCTCTAGCAATAAATAATATAGTAAATAAAATTGGCTATTTAAATCTGCTACTTCATCAGAAAGATTTTCTCTAAGGGTAAAAGTATTCTCTACTAAAGAGATTATGCTGCTTAATTTTCTTGGAAGAGACAGTTTGTCTTCTTGATTTCCAAATCTAAGTTTTTTTTTTATTTTTTAGGTGCTTAAGCAGGATAGATTACTCAGATTACTTTAAACTACTTTTTCTTAGTATAAAGACTTTTCCGTAACTAACAATTTTCAGTGTCTCACTTTAACATCATTACTTGGAGTTATTTCTATTGTTGGTTAAACAAAAAAACTCAAGGAAATGTTCCACTTAAGTTCTTTGATAAGTATGCTTTAAAGTTATTCATTCAATGTTAGCACTTAATAATGGAAAAACTGTTAAAAATCTCTTAATAGATTCATTTTCTTGATTGAAGCTCTTAAGAGTTCTAAGGATATTACGAAAGCAACTAGAATAGCTTCTTTGTTAGAGTAATAATCTCCATATCTAACTTATACTTCAGTATTAAAGCTCTTAATGATTTCTTCGTTTCTTGAGCTATTTAACTAAATTACTTGCACTCTAATCTTTAGCAATCACAGCATTTTCTTTAAACTGTACTTTTAGGAAGCTTGCCTCTCTTTTTAATTTCACTATTTTGAATATATATTTTTATATTGGGAGTAGTAAATTCGTTGCTGTCTTTCGTTAATAAAATATAAAACTGTTCCATATTTCTTTTTGTCCCTGATTTTCCATTCATCTCCTCTATTATTATATTTTTTCCTTTATCTCTCCAATTATACTTTCATACCAACTTCGCTTTCTCATTTGAACTCACTTTCAGCATCTTAAAAGCGTTGCTTCTTAACTATATCTCTTAGACAGGAAAACGAGCTTTAATTTTAAAAGATGTAGTGCTATTTGCTTGCCTAATTCTTTCATTCTTTTATTCTAGGGGGACAAAACTATCTTTTGCCAAAACTTATTTCTTAGGTATGTTTCTCAAATCTGTTAAATTTTTTCTTTTTCTTTGCCTTTTTTGTGTAAGGAAAAGTCCATTATGAAGTCATAAACTTTTTTCAATCTTATGCTTCTTATTATTCCATTTCTATCTAGCTTATATTACCAACTTTTGCTTCTAATTTTCTTTATTTTTATTATTATAGTGCTTAAACTTTATTGGCTTGCTTTTTTTAATTAAATTCTTGAGGGCTACTCAAACTAGACTAGCTTTGATTGTTTCTTTCGTTAGGAGTGGAATATGAATCCTTTTTGATGGATCTCTAAATTTAACTTTGCTTATTCATATTTTGACTTAGATCCTCCAAATTTCCTATAAAAGACTGATCTGAATCTTTAAATCTTTCAGTAAAGACTGTTCCGTCAGCAGTATTTTAATAATCGCAAATTTATAGCATCTTTAAATGCTAGAAGTTTTAAATATCAGTACCCTCAAAGCTTTTCTATTCCTCTTTGCTTTTAAGCTTTTTCTAGGAGTCTTTCTCCTAGTAACTCATCCATAACGAACACGTTTACCCTTATTTACCCAAGAAAAGCTTCTTTTTCTTACCCTCCAACTCCAAATTCTCCTAATTTCATCTTATAGATATGCGTTGTTGACATTAATCTGTATCTTTCTTCCTCATTTTTAATTATAAAATACCAACAATTTAAATTTTAGTGAAGGTTTAATTAAATTAATAACTTATTAAAAATTCCTTGCTAGCTATATGCTAAATATGAACTATAAATTAAAGGTAATTTAATTATTAAACGTTTACATTATATGAAAGTATGCTGGTAACTTTCATGATAGAGAGTGATGCCATTTAGCTTATAAATAGCTAAGTGAATATTACTAGTATCTAAGCATTACTGTAAAGAGGATATAGAAGGTAAATAGTATTTTGAGTTAATTCATTAGCCTGAATAATAAACAACAGATATAAAAAATGATATTTTACTTTCAATGAGTATTAAAAGAATGATTAAGAGAGAGATAAAGAAATATCATAATTAGTCAAATTTTAACGACCAGCAGCTCTAAGAAATAGAAAAGTTGATACACTAGTAAGGATAAAAAATATATTAGTTAAATTTCGAGTAAGGGAAAGAATATTTAGATAAATAAGCTGAGCATTATATGAATAGAGTATAAGTGAGGCATATTACCAAATAAGAGATATTGGTAATGCTTAGTGTTTGAAATGATTATTAAGAGATTTTAATTAATTTTTTATTTTTAAGTATTAATTTTGAGCTATTTATATGTTTAAGTGACACAAACATTTTAGAAATTAATTAAAAAAAGTATTGAAATAGAGTAATTTTAGTAAATTATATCAAAATCTTCATTGTAAACCATAAAAATATTGGTAAAGATAACTCGTATTGCTTATGAAAATCATGATGATTTGAATACTCTCTATTAGCAAGAAACTTTTATCTTGCTATTATTGTAAATAACTTATTGCCAAATTATCTTATAAAATATATAAAAATAAGCAAAATCTTAATATGAATCATATTCTACTAAATACAAATTTGTTGTCTAAAGTTATTCTTATATTTCTTTTGCTAATTTCCTAAGTAGAAAAGCAAACTTTAATTAATTTCAATAAATGATAGTTAAGCCCCTTTTACATATCTTATAAGCATCAAATGTATTTCACCTGATTTTTATACTTTAAAGCTATTTTTCTAGCAAGATTGGTTATAATTATTCTTAATAGTATGAATATTAGCTAGATAATATACTAAGTAGATATCTATTTATTACAAGAGAATATTTTATTAAGCTTAATATAAAAAATAGAGTATCTTTGTTCTTAAATCTTTAGATTAAATATTAGTTCTAGTTACTATCATTTTCTTTATATTCAGGTTTAGATTATGATAGAGACATGTATGGTTAGCTTAGGTTTAGTATATTATGGTATTTTATTTAAATTTATTGATATTAATATAACTATGATTAACTGACTAGCTAGCAGGATCTAAAGAAGATCTCACTAATTATATGTGAAGGTTAATTTCTATTGTAAGTTTACTTAGAAGATTCTTCAAATATAATACTTCGACATACCAATCCTTTTAGCAATATAGATATCAAGATCTCATATGAAATGTGAGATGACTTGGTGAAATATAAAAATACCACTGACAAGATGAGACTAAAATAAGTTCTTAACTTATTTTTTCCAGAAACTTAAAAAAGATTTTAAATTTCTTTGTTTGTGATAAGTCTAACAAGATAAATTATTTATCCATTTAATTAATAATTTAGTCTTCATAAGATAAGACATTATCAAGCTATATTAAAATGATAAGTATAACTTATCCTTAAGTTTATGCTATTTATTAAAAGATTAATTATTGCCATGCCAGTTTCTATTATTTTACCCTGTCAATAGCTATACTTCCAGAACTGTCATATCTTTTTGAGTTTTACTTAGGTACTTCTTGCAATTTGCTGTTAATCTTGCTTCTTATATTAGTTGTTTTTTGAAATAGGTAAATGATGATAGTAGAACTTAGATATTTGTGTATATATTTCTAACTAAAATAGTAATTTAATGATATCTAATAATAGTAGCTTATACTACTAGATACTTATATAAATATCATTGTTTAAAGAATCTTTTTTAATTATTAGCTATATATCATTATTTTATTTTCCTATGTCAGTCAGATAATTTATCTGCTTTTTCGATACCTTCAATATAGGAATTACTAGACCTAATACTCTGCTATTATCAGGTTTATTTTAATTGCTTTTAGTAGTAAAATCAGAGTCAGTCCTTTAGTCTATTCCTGATAAATGTTAAAATAATGATGTTGGTCTTAAAGACTCAAGCTAATTAGAGTAAAATCATAGATATGCTAAATATTAATTTTCTTACCTTAAAGGTTAAACTTTTTAGTGGCTCTAGAGTCTAGAAATTCAAGAAACTTAGTTTAAAATCTCAGACTCTGAAACTAAATTTAAGATTCCTAGAAATATGAAAAATATTGCTAAGAAAGTTAAATTTTTTTGATTAGAAGTGTAGATCATAGTTTATAACTGAAAAATAAAGATAAAGGAATAGAATCAAAATTATTAAGATCAGGATCTCTTATACTAGCAAGTCATAAGTAATAAAAGCATTAAATGGTAATATATAAGAACTAGGGAAAAGGTTTATTAGATTCATTTATATAGAATTAGAAGCTTAAAATTAAGAATCTAAAAGGAAGCAAATTTAAGTTATATCAAGTCTAAAATTAACTTTAAAAATAGCTTCTATCAACAGTAGATACAAATTTTACTTCAATAGGTATTAAATAAATAATTTAATCCTTATCTTAAGCAATCATAAAGTGTAGCTATAATAAGGGAATTAGAGTAAATAAAAAAGTAAAATATTAAAAATGAGAAATATAAGCTTGACATGTATAACAATATTTTATAATAAAGACATCCTAGCTAATCTGACAAAAGGATAAATGTATTATAAAATATTCCTTGATATTTCTTTTTAAATTGCTATTTAAAACTATATTAATTGAGGTTCTAGAGTTAATTTACAAAGTGCAGGATTAATCTAGTTTAAATATAATAAAGGGTCTATATGTGTATTATCTAGATTCTTGTAACTAAACTAATATAAAATAATCAGCAGGAATCTAAGCTATTAGTCTTGTAAAATATCTACAATCTAATTTGCATATTTTGGTTAAGAATAACTTACTATAAAGTATATAAAAAGGTTAAGTTACCATTTGCTTATTTTATTATAAAAAGGGTAATAAATATAGCTATTAAGCTTTGCTTTATATAAAAAGGCTAAGTTTATAAGAACATCAAGTTGCAGTATTTAAATTATTAAAATCATATTTAAAATATTAGAGAAGATGTGTTTGCTTTTAGTCTAATAGATATATAATAATAATAAATGAAATAGAACTTTAGTTATTAACTTTAGAATGAGTAGTTAGTTAAGTTATTAGTTTGTAAGATCTACTAGGGAATATCTTTTAGTTAAGATAGAGAAGTAGAACTATAAAAGCTTAAGATTCTTCTATAATTAACGCAATTTGAGTGAAGAATCAAGTAAGAAAAACCCCAAATTTATATATCTTATAGAGTTTTATAATGATCAGTGAGAATCTGACTGATTCTAAAAGAAGCATGAATCATATAAATTTATTTAACTTGAAATGTAAAATTATTGTTCGTAATCTATTTACATAAACAGGTATATCTGTAATCAGCTATTTAATATTTATAGCGTTTAAAGATAGTGTTGTTAGAGGTTCTGATTTAAGTTGGAAAATTAGAAGTAAGAAAACGTTATCGTGATCCTAATGATCAATATGAAATAGCTAAAGATAATTAAGATTATAAAAAAGATTCTAGTACAATTAAAGGAATAAATATATTAATTAGGTTATAGATGCAACGAATATAACTTAAGATTCAGATAATTTAATTTATGCAAAAGACAAAATTTAGCTTTTTAATTAGACTCTCATAGTCATTTTAAATAATTTTTATCTTGGTAGTTGAAATAATTTGCTTGAAATTTCCTTAAAGCACTTCTTTTTGGAATTAGGAAGGTTTTGCTTGTATTTTAAAAGAATACAGTTAGGAGTTAAATGGTAGCAATCAAGATATTTTATAAATTCATAAATTTTTGTAAAAAATCCTACATTGCGGCTGGCACCTAATCCATCAAGATAAGACTGAAAAAGGCTGAGTATAAAGCAAGATAATGCAGTCAAATTCATTCATACCTTTGAAAATAAACTCAATTGAAACTTCCTTGGCCTCTAATCTCCATTAGGCCTGTTATTAATTCAGTTTTTCTAATACACCAAGCAATTTTAATTCCCCTTCTAATTTTAAAACTTAAATATTTTCTAAGAAAACTTAAATAGAAAAATAAAGCTATGCAAGACTTAAATTTATAAAATAAAGCCACCAAAAAATTTTTATATACAAGCTCAAGTAAAAATAATTTGAGCCTAATTAACCCTTATTTAATTAGCATTTTACCATCTAGAAATTAATTTAAAGCTATTAAGCATTTATTAAGTATGCTACTCATTTAATCTCATAAATATATTTGTCACTTTATTAGTAGTAAACTTTAGAATTTCTTAGATATAGTTGTTCTATCAAATGTGTGCTAGTTAAAAAAGTATAATGAATTAGATTTTTTATCATAATTGGTCAGGTAAAATATATAAGAGAATATATAAAATGACTTATTGACTAACTTAAAAAGACATAAATAAAGAAATATAATGTTAGAGTTTTAAAGATAAAATAGCATTAATATTCATAATTTTAAACTGAAGATTTATAATAAATCTAATCTGCTATTTAAAAATTAAGTTTAATAAGCTAGAAAATAAATGCTTAGCTTTATTTTTAATGTAACTTTAAATTATTTTAAATTAAATAGTAGCTAGAGCAAATTTATTTATAGGCATCAGTTCTCAAATTTGTATAGATAGTATATTGACCATCCATTTCCCTAAAAATAAAAATATTAATTTCCTTATTTTCTAGATCATGCGTAAATTGACTTATCTGTACTTGTTAAGAAGAAGCAGGAAAAATAGCAAATTTAGGATTTTATAGATGTAAATATTAAGTGGAAGGAAAACATTACTAAAAGAGGTTAGATGAATAAAATGCTTAAGTGGATAAAGATGATGATTTAATTAAATTTGGCGAGGAAAGAACATAATAATGTGAAGTGGAAATATTTAAATATTAGGGTTATTGAACTATCTTTTATAGGGATAAATTATAAGGTATTTTAACCTTTAAAGTTTACTATTTTATGAGTGTAATGATTTGTTAAGATTGTATTTATTAATTTGCTAGCTTTATGCTAGAATAATTTTAATAGCATTCTATAATATACTCTTACCTTCAAATAAATAAATTTTCCATCTCATTTATTAATGAACTAATGAAGCATTTCTAATAAACATATATTTAAAAGCATAGATATCAGTATATAGATATTATATTTCTATAAATTATAAAATTAATAAATCTGAACATTTTTAAAGGGAAAATTAACTCTTCTAGTCAAAATCTAAAATATCAACTGCTATCTCATTATTTCAACAAAATGAGACATAAAGTATATTGATGCTACTTTTAAGAGATAAATATATAAAGTTGAAATTATTTATAATATAATCATTTTGCTATTCAAGGAAGTTAGATTAGTTTTGAGAATATTTATCTATAATGCGCTAATTATACAATAAATTCTGCATTATATAATTGGATAAACTTTTATTATTTAAGTGAATTTCATATCCCTTTAAATGCATAAATGATAAGACTCTATCATCTTTGAAAAATTTATCTTTAATAATTTTTTAAGCGAGCCACTAAGAAATTAATAGCTCTTCTATCTAATTAAAATTAAAATTAAACATTTATCTTTTGATTTTATTTTATTCGATTATATGGATGTGCTTTCCATATAAATAATAGCAGATTATAATTTCTAAATATAATTACTCTTAATTAAATTTAGTTTTTAACCTATTTTTAAATAGATTATTTGTAACGCTTGATTTGTAAAATCTCTTAGATTTTCATTTTAATAACTCAAAATATCTCTATTATAAGAGATTATATCACTTATTATTTTAATTAAATAAATATTAAAAATTAGAATTTTTTTATATATACCTAGCTTCCTTTTAAGCTATATTATATTTAATTAAAATTAGTTATTATTATATCATATCACTTCAAAAAAGAGTAGGAAGCTTGTTTAGTTTCTGAGTAACAAATTTCTAAAATATCCCTAATCTCTTACTTTGTAAGCACTTAGTTAAGTTATTTATCTCACGTACTTATTTTATTGCTATTCATTAATCTCAGAATTATACTTTTACCTACTCTTATAGCAATTATCAGATATTTTGCTCCTGTTTATCTTTTAATTTCTAGATTTAAAATTATTGGTGAATACTTATCATCTATCACTCTATTTCTAACTCTTCATTTTATCTTCTTAGTAATTTTATCTTCAAAATCTTACTGTCAACAAATAAAAGACTGATTACC